>OLMO02000286.1:6806956-6817311 GCA_900291935.2 Cassiopea xamachana
ATGTATGTATGTATGTATGTATGTATGTATGTACGTATAGTAATATTGTGTGTATATAGTGAAAAAGGCATTTCCACCCAAGGATTGGCATTTTTGTGGAAGTGCCCTAAACAGAGCTAACAAGACCTGTGCTAGAATTCAGGGAAAGAGGCATAGATGTATGAACCTTAGGTATGATAGATGAGGTATGGGTGGGGATGAAGTTCCAAATTTTTTGCAAGGATGGCTCAAAACAAAATTTTTAGAGAGCCACACTCAAATTGTGCCAACAAGCTCCACGTCATTACATGACACAAACGTTGTCAGATTATGGCAATAAATTGTAGTGTGAAGAAGTGTTAAAAAGAGTTTGCAAATTTTAATATCCTAAGATTCTATGGGGGCTGAGCTTCCCCCAATTCTTTGATAGATTAAGCAAAGGTGGCTGCCTCTTTGGACTGCATTGTTGAGTAGGTGAGACAAGCAAAACAAAGGCAAATTAATAGAGACCTTCCAACAGCTTCTTGCTTTGCCAGATAATATAGCTGAAGATCAGCAGCATGAAAGCTTCTTGCTGATGGTGTTATGACATGATGTATGCATATCCTGAAATAGGTACCTGACAGAAGTGAATTTGGGCACAACTTTTCACAGGTTCCAAATAAATTAATAAAAGGCTTCTACATTTCAGATGCATCATAGCATTGGTTTTGAACCAGGGTCTGTGAAACCCTAGAATTCCAACAGTACACTATATGGGTCCCTTGAGAAGCTACATAAATGCTACAGTCTGCTGTAACATTCAGTCCTCCTGAGGAGATATGTGAACAGGGTTGCCTCAAACCTCTGTAGTGTTTCTGGTAAGATTAATTGAGGGGAGGGCTTATTTAAATCTACACATCTAAAGGTCTGACATATGCTGGCGAACAGTGAAAGAATATTCAATATTATGTAAAGGAAGCTGCTAGAGAAAACAAAACATCTGGTGTAATTTGATTCAAATGTAAAAGATGGAATGAAGGAAGGGAAAGTCACTAAACAGGTGCTTGCTTCAACTGTTAGCAGGAATGAGCAAAACAATAGCTGAATTTGTTGTGTTTGTTGATTTCGGCCTATATTGTACTGAACCAGATAGTCTTCATGAGGGCTTACTCAAGGGTAAGTGATCATTTGTCAGGAGGCAGCTTGAGGTTGGGAGCTTATTCAAGGGGAACTTTATAATAGAGGTGCTTAATCGAGTCTTTATGGTATGTTGGTACCATCCATCTTTAAAGGAACTCCCTGTCAAGCCGATGTAATATACCTAGGATTGGGTTCCCAGGATTTCTCGGGACTTCTGGACGTTTTGAGTTTTGGGGAATCCTGGGATAGCAACTAATTTCCCAGAAATTCACGAAAAAATTCTGATTTCCCAAATCCCACGAATGGAAAAAAGTCGAGAATTTACTTGCCCTAAATATACCCCATCTTCTGATTTTTATGTTTTACATTGCATGAGAAGATGACATATTCGGCAAAGCAGTTGCCATTTATGAGGCATGCATCCTTTTTCCTGCAATGGATTCATTAAGGTGATTTTGAATGGAAATGGTAGTTTTGTTGTGGAATTGTGAAGCACCCTTTCCAACAATACTCACCCTAATGAAAACGTTTTAGTCAGACGGAGTTTAATATAGGAAATACTGCCCAGAAATTGAGTGCAGTGGATAGACATAAAGTTTTTGGTAGGGAAAAGGAGCTTCTTTTCGATAACTGATCTCCACATCTTGATGTGACTGGTTGTATAGCCATCATTGTTGTACCCCTTCCCTGCCCAATAGAAATGGCATCCAATACTCTGTGGATGGTTCGGACAGTCATTCGAAGATTGCACTTTCTAGTTCAGAAATATGGAAGTACAATAGGCTTTTAGTGCTTGTTATCTCAGTGCAGTAGACGATTGCATGGTAACTAGTACAATACCAATAAGTTGAGTTTCAAAGGTAGGAAATTCTACTGACATGCAAAGACAGGCATTGCTTGATGAAGATGATAATATATTATTTATGGTAACTGTGGAAAAGCTCAGTGGTGTATTTGAGGGATAATGCAACATTTTGTCTTCATCCTTATGTTATCTACTGAAAGTAAATTTGACGAATTGTTTGAAGGGATGCGATGCTTGTATAATGATTGTACTTTATACTTTCTAAAATGTTACGACTACACCACTGTAGAAACACTAAGGAAAGAGGGAGATGCTGATCCACACATAATGGAAACGCTGATGACTTCTTTAATCTTAATTTTGAATGTGTAGCTGATGCAGCTTTGCTAGCAAGACAGCAATGGCCTGATAATCGATAAGCAAGAATAATGAAAAATTTAGAAATGCCATGGAAGTGGCTTCTCACTGCTGCCCCTTTTCAGATAAGGGTGATGTGATATCTCGCAATTAGCTACCCTTCCATCTACAAGATGCTAATCATGAGTCCGATATAAAATCAATACCCATATGAATACGATACAGAATGAGTATGGTATCGTGAAGGCGCGTGAATCCGATATAATTTCATACCTGATTGGCAATGAGGTTATTCTTGTTGAGAACAGTTCTTTAATACTGCCTTGTTCTTAGTTTCCCGATGATGTCTGCAATGTATGAACTTCTTATTGTGTGTCCTCTCTACCATTCTTTAGATTCTGAATACCTTTATATAGGATGCCCTATTGTTTAAATATTCGCTGATATAAACAAATATTTAGTTTAGTACAGCATTATCCGTTAGAATAGTCTGCATGTTTCAAAGGTGATGAAGTTAATTTTAGGTAGTTTGGCAATTTTTGGAAAGCCATATAATTCAGAATTAATTTTTGAACAGGGAGGTGGTTGCAAGTTTCGACACAATGACTCTGCAAAGAGAAGTACTGTCGTATGTCCAAAATGGCTAGAGCATAAATGTATGGAAGAATCATGCAGTAAACGCCACCCAGGTGCAAATGTGATAAAAAGAGGTGGGACAAGTTACTGTTTTATTGCCTACATTGCTATAGCTACCATTTTCATGCATCCTGTGATGCTTGAAATATCTCAAAATTCTGAGGTACAGTACATTGGAATCCCACAGGCATTTTTAGAATCATGTTCTTTAAAATTTTAATTGATTGAATCTATCCAATACACTGCACGCTTGTTAGACTTCCCAAAGTATAAGATAGTTTTCGAACAACAAAGAAAGAGCTAAGAAACTTTAAACACATACACGTCTTTTTTATTAGAAAGCGTTTTTTGCCCAGTGCTGAAACTTTCTTAATTCTTTCATGATTCCAGTATCAAAACTTTCTTAAGACTTTCTTAGTAAAGGTCCTTGAGCTCATTTTTTTGCGCATACTCATTGACGTAAAGTGAGAAACCTCCATGCACACTTGAAATTATAATACTTCTTGGTACTACCAAAAGCAAAACTGTTAGAGGGTAGTGAACATCACATGTATAACATTTTATACTCAGATAAATCGAATTTTAAATACTTAGACACTCAAAACTTCATTGCTGAACTTTCTTTACCTCTTCTGAACCACTTTCGTCAAAAAAGGAAGACGTGTAGCACATTGAACTGACTACCTGGTTCGAGATTAAGCTGAACCGGAGCAATGTGAATATGATATTGCTCTAGAAATCAACTTGCACTAACACATTTTGTTTGCTTTAATACTAATAGTTTGCTAAATTCACGTTCTGTTTATGTTGTTATTGCAGTTTACTTCGTAAATTTAAGAAACTATATTAAAGTATTTGCTTAAGCTTGTAGAATCTTTTGATTGAATAAAGGAACTTACTACTCTTGCTTGTGACAATAAGGATTGAAAACCTTTTGCTTGTGTGCTGCAGATGATAAATGTATTATATATTTCAGATGCTAGTGAAAAATTTGTTGGAGTCTATTGGGACATTGAAAACTGCCAACTTCCATCAAAGATAAATCCTGACGGTTTTGTCCACAAAATACGCAGTAGATTTCTTAAAGGCAAAACACTTGTAGAGTTTTTGTGTGTTTGTGACAATACTAATGTAAGCAAATCTGTGATTGATGGATTGAGCAAGGAACAGGTACTTTATTGTTACAATTTCTTAAAGTCGGTTTCAGTATTTTGTTTGTAGTGCTAGTACCTTTATCTTGTTTAAATTTAGATATTCTTCCGTAATAGAGTTGTTTGTCGCACCTTGGATTGTATGAAAGCAAAAAAATTTCTTCAAGAGTTATATGAGTTTTAGCAACCCCAATATGTATTGTTTACCTACTTTCTCGCCCGTTATCTCTGTCTTTGCTGCATATTTGTGCTTGTATGTAACTAGTTGCTGTGTTTGGTATCATCAGGTAGATGTACTCCACGTCAGTGCTACCGCAAAGAATGCTGCTGATGACAAATTGAAGTTGCGTATGCAAGAGTTTGGTGATAAGAATAGCAAACAAGCTATGCTTATTCTCATATCTGGCGACGTCAACTTTGCCCCTGTATTAAACATATTGAAACATTCACACCAGGTGTATGTCGTACTTATTCACAACAGACAAGCATCAAGTACACTGACATCTTTGGCTGATGAAAAATATGTTTTTGATGAATTTATTGCTGATATTCCAAGTAGACACATCCCTGTTGTAAGTTCTTACTAATTTCTTTGATTTCCAGCTATTGCAAATAGAAGATACTGTTGTGATTCTTTTCTGTATAATCAAGCAAGCTTGGCAAAGACACGGGCTCATCTTTGTATTTCCTCAATAATGCATAGTGCACCCAATGGAATTTCTATACGAGCAACAAGCTACATCGTAAACTTGAACTTATTTGTTTTAGTTTCAGTGTAACAATAATTCAATTTTATAGCTGGTATAAGCTAGTGAGGATGTTTTGAACTTGCTGTTGGTTTTGATCATAAGAGAAGAAATAATTTTATGTAATATTGCATTTGTCCAAAACTGGACCATCTTTGTACAACCAAAATAGTAGCCAAACGTGCAAAGCATGGCAGTTTTCAGATTCACCCCGATCAATGTTGCTAGACAACGTATTTGGTTTGCAAGCAGAAAAATTGTGTTGACCAGTGTTATCAATCACTATCATGCAGTAGATGTGTCTGTCAGTGAATGAAGATCAACTTATCTCCTTATGACATACTGTCGTTGCGTATTGCAGTTCGTTGTTTTTGGTGTGATACTAATTCTGTTAATAGTAATAGTAAGAATGATTGTAATGTGTTTTGGCTTCCTCTCCTTATCGACTAGAGCCATTAAACAACTTTTAGTTGTCTCATTATCGTATTTTTCTTTCGTTTTTCATTATTCGTTTTGCGTTTTTCAATTTTTATTAGCCAGAGATGTGTGTACCTCTGTATTGTTTCAAGTGTAGTTTTAACCAGCATTTCCTAGCTGACCAAGTTTTTTTTGGGGGGGGGCGTATGATTCCGTTTGCTCACTTCTATTTCCTATTTGTTCTGATATTTCTTTTTAAGTATTTGCTATAGTAGTAAGTTTGACTACATGGAGTGAAAGAGCGCCGTAAAATAGACATTTTTTTTAGACTTTTAGGTTAATACTGTCAAAAAGGGATGAAACTACGACCATTTGATGACAGAAGGCTTGCCATACAAACCACTGCTGATTTCTTCTAGTTTCACACGTTTTCGTGCCAGACTCAAAATACAATGATTTGATAGGAACTCTGTCAGCACATAGGTGCCCATATCTCGATCAGTAGTTATCAAATCGAGCTGAAATTTGTGAACAGCTATTTCATAGTACTTCTTCATAATTTAAAACTGAAATTGAAGTATTGTAAAAATATAATTTCTGTGACATCACGCTAATGAACTCTATTTGATTGGACAGTACACCTTTGAAAAACAGCCTCTGTTGTATTTACGTCAGTTCGTAGCCAAGCTTCCGTTGTATTTCCCTTCGAATTTTGTTTCAGGCTCCCAATCCTATACTAAGAACAGCAGAGCTGCTTGTAACGAACCTCCCTTTCGAGCCCTCCATTGAGGGCATGGTAGAAACGAGGCTTAGGGTTCTATCTGATAACTGTGGTGGTCGTGTTGGCCAAATTCGCCGAGATAATAACACTAGAAGAGCAAATTGTGTAATCTCTTTTGCATCAGCTGATGATGCTGACAGGTATGTTGACGTCACTTTGAATTCTTTATAGTCAATTAGAGATGAAACAAAAACCAATTTATCAGGGTTTACACTGTCAGGGAAGTTCAGAGAGAAAAGAGTCCTTTTCACTTAGGTCAGGGAAAGTCAGGGAAGCTTGCAACGTTCTGTATGAAATAGCATTTTCATACTGTAGATCAGGACAACAATTTCATTACTGATTATCACAAAAAAATTAAAGATTTTAGTTTATATTTAAAGGTTACCCCTTTCCATGTTATATCTTCAGCTTCGTAGTTTGATCAATCCAAGAAACATATTGAGTAGTTGTGTCGTTTGCTGTCCCTAGTCATAAGAAAAGCAGAGTACAGCCCCTCTCGCTATTAGCACACGCATGCTCGTGTGATTGCACTGATAAAGCATGTTTTACATACACACGCAAAGGTCAGATAGAGGAACAATGTAAAAGAAGTGTAACACGCAAAAGAGCACAAAGCACTTCATCATCAAACTATGTGCTGTTCCTGAAAGTAAGAAATTAATTATGATTGTGTTCTACACGCTAGTGTGTGGACTATGGAGAAAGATAAAGGCCATGAATTTTCTAGACAGCGAAATTGGTATATGAAGTTAGCAGAATTGACTTTCAAGAAAAATCGTTTGCGTTTGCGATCCACAATTACATATTTTGTCGCTGAAATAAAGATTGGACAGATTCAGATTTGATGGACTTCTAATTGATCATTTATCCTATACATATATATTACTCATGCTTTTTTGATCCATTATGAAGCAGCAAATATTACACTGCCCAATTTTAGTGAGGTGCATTATTTTAGATTGGTTACTATTATCAAATGAACAATGTTTAAGACAAATTTGCAATTTAGATCGCAGCTTGGACACAGTAGCATTTTTTGAGGTATTCCAATACAATTAAATTAGCTAATATCGATGAAAGACTGGCTTTGAATTTCTCTGCTCTTGCATTTGAAGGGCGCTTCGAAGAATGCAAGGTCAAGACGTGTGCGGGATGAAGATCTTTGTTATGCCAGATAAAGGAGTTGAAGTTAGTAGCCCATTATCAGACAAGGTGAAGTTTGTTCTAAGTGACTTCCCTCACTGGCTGTCCCTTGAAAGGTAAGTTTGTTACATTCTAGATTGGATCTTTTCTATGGTTGATTACAATGTAGATTGAATTTTAAAGTGGTTCTACTACATGTTTTATTAACTGCCCTTGAAGTATTTGTTATGATGCAATGGCTTTGATAAACTTAATATCCAAATATGGCTAACTATATTTTGTCATAGAATACATCATTTACCATTGTTCTTATAATATTTCTTGCTCTCTCACGTGATTAGAGGCCAGTAATTATAAACGTTGGGGGCCTGAGAGTCTGGGATTTAAAGCCTGTTCAACAGTTTTGTACTCCTTCTTTTCTTGTCGAAAAATTTTCATACCCCATTGAGAAATAATTGCAATATTTCAATGAAGCTCGAAAGTTTTCCAGAAAATGTCTTATCCTCAATTATCCTTGAAAATGTTTTTCATACCTTCCTCAATTATAGCCCGCGCAGAAATGAAACCAGAATTATTAATTCTGACCCCATATCTATCATTGTTTTCAGATTTGCAATCAAATTTAATGAAGTGTACAAAGAGAAATTTAATTTACTTGAACTTTCAAAGCTGGAAAACATTTTCATTGATGGTAGGCCTGGTAGGGTTTATGTTTGTTTACGTGGTTCATTCGTGAGCCAAACTCCAGTTAACATCGACAAAGCAGAGTTTCATAAAAAGCTGCTTGCAGTACTGAAGATATACAAGCGAGCTGTGGCTGTTGAAAGGTGATCTATATTTTAGTAGTGACACTTACAGTTTTAGTGATTGTAGTTATTTAAGGAAACCGTATATTGGTTACATCCAAGTTAGCAGTAACTATAGGGATAGAAGGGATACATGCTTATTTAATGCCAGGTAGTGATTCTTCGCAGGGGGAGATTCAGTTTGCTATTATGAATAGTAGAATTGATCCCGCTTAAGAGTGGCCTCATCAACTACTTTATATGAGGCATCAAATGATGCCAGTCAGAAAGTCTTCAAATACCGTACTTATTCAATTAACGGCACGGTACGCTTATTAGAATTATTCCAATTTTTAGGATGTACATCTATTTGGGGGGTTACATTTGTTGGAGAGAGTGCAGCTATTACAGACGTCACAGATGTGAATCTTTAGCTAAATTGTATTGAAGCATGTTGCACATCAGAGAAAAGTTGGGAAAACGATGTTTAACAAATGAGGCAGTGTCAGCATTATCATGATATAGTTCTTCATCTGAGTTGTTACCATCATAATCAAGAAGCATTTTGTTACCATCATAATCAAGAAGCATTTCCACATCATTGTATGTTATGTCATGAAATGGTTCACCAGATTAGGCCTGCTGAGTTGCTTTTTACACTTGTACATCTTCCATTTCCTGAGGGTGCGCTTAATGGAGGGGGTGTGCTTATTACAAAGTTTTGCTGGGTAGAGGTGCACTTATTTGAAGGGGGTACGGTAGTTTCAATAATTGCAGCACTTCTATTGCCCTCTCGTCATGACTTCCTGTACTTTCTCAAATATTGAACAGAACTTACAGCGCCGTGTTTTTGCAATCCTTGCCATGTACCGCATTGCTCTTTTTTACCTGAAATTTGTATATAATGCCATCAGTGAGGAGGTGGTAGTGCCTCATGTTACTCATTGTGATTACGTATTCCTGTTTGACATATATCAACGCTTCTCTGTATATTTTGGAGTCACTTTTAACTGATGAATTAAATATTGTAATTTGTCTAAGTTTTTTCCATCCATAATAGTTTTTGCCTATTTCACTACCACTGGATCTGTTATACCGTATTTAAGCGGCTTGATAGACAATGACCCTTAATTTCCCCCTTCAATCCACTTTGATCGATTATTTAGCAAATAGCCCTCACTCATATTGCACTCAAGCGAGGCTGTGTTTCAAAGTGGGCTGCATGAGCTGCTGCTGTTTGCCCTTGCAATTCCTCCACCCATAAGGTAGACTGGCTGTACTGCACTGCAGCTCTATGCTACTTGGTTGCAATGAAGTGGCAAACTTTCATATGCCGCAGGCTGTTTGCCCATACAGTTCATTAGTTATGGCTGTCCTACACATGTCAAAGCACTTTAATAGATAATGGCATAGGTTATTCAAAAAGCTCGCTATTTTATGATAATGCTGCGATGCAGCAAGTAACGGTAGTTAGGATCCAACAATTTTCTCCCATTGCTCGTTGACTTGAAGTTGAGAACTTTTCTGATAGTCATTTTACTCAGACTGTGTATTTGTGTATTTTGCTTGACGAATGAATTCAGATATGAAGAATTTTGTTCAGATTTCATGCATTGCCGATGTTGGCCATTCTTGTATTTTCAAATTTTCTCCGTAGTATACCTGGTTTGATGTGGAGCTTTAACAACATATTGTTCAAACATGACCCTGAAGGAATTCCGCTAAATGAGTTGTTATTGAGCTGCCCAAGTGTTAAGCGACAGCAGTCCAGGGTATTTGTGTCGAGCCCATCATACGGTGAGTACACTGCTAGAGTGTGCGGAGTTCGTACAGTCAGGGAAAATCAGGGAAAATCTAAAGTTTTAAGGATTGTCTGGGGAAGTCTGGGAACTTTTTTCTATAATTTGGAAAAATCTATGTTTTCTTGACAAAACCAGGAAATTTTTATTTCTCGTGAACATCTGTGTAACCCAAATTAATGACTGTATATGATGTATAGTAGTATTGATAATTTAGTTGAATTGTAGAACGTAGAAAGATTAAATAATTTTATTTTGAACATGCTTTGTAGAATTTTTCTCTGACTAAGTAGCAAAAAGAGTTCGTAGATACGAAATCTTTTTAATACCTGGTCATGGAAAAAACATAACATTTTAGAATAAATCAGGTGAAAATGTATATTAGCTCATCGTATTAGCTAGGGAAAACTGTACATAGTATACATCAAATAAGGGGAAGTTTTTGCCTCAAAATCTGTACGAATCCTGAGTATATGACCTCTTGATTTTAGCTATTGATCTTGTAAAGCACGCTTGCTTGGATGATAGAGTTCATCATTAGTGATGACTTCACATATATACAAATACATACATATATATATGTATATATATATATATATATATATATATATATATATATATATATATATATATA
>OLMO02000286.1:6844343-6891831 GCA_900291935.2 Cassiopea xamachana
TATATATATATATATATATATATATATATAGATATATATATATATATATATATATATATATATAGATATATATGGTTTCGAGATAAGTAGGCTACTCAATGCAGAACTGTTTCATACTCAGAACTTATTCAATGCAGGAAAGACATATGGTCTCCTGAAATAGCTAAATTAACAACCTCTACAGCCCATTTTGTTTCATCTTAACTTTAAGAGATTGTTTTTAACTTTCTTTAATATCTGTAAGGGCATCATGGTGAGTTATAAATAATGGCTCTACAACTTCCAGAAAAATTGGCAGCTGTTTTGGTCTGTGTCAATACTCCATTAAACTCTGAGTTACATCAGTTACCACCTCAAGCCTACAACTAACAACACAGGATTTAACCTAGATTGATTGTAAAGGTAGTTGTTCAAGGTTCTATGCAAACTTGTTAATTACTAAAAATATCCAAATGCAAACAACTTTTCTGCAAAATTAATATAACCTATCAAAGTATTGTGTCAGCTACCAGTGAAAATGCCCTTCAGGTCATCTCCATCTAATTACAATAATAGAAATTTTAACTATATGCATATTCCAAAGGTAAAACTTGAAATTTTGAAGAAAGGACTTCAATATACTGGTATTAGCACTTAGAATGACATACCAATTTACACAGGAGAACTTTCATTGCTAAGTCTATCTACAAATCATCTAAATATGCATTTGATGAGCAATCAAAATTGACTAATGCCTCCTCAAAGAACGATTCACTGCAAGACAGCACTTTATTCCTAATTCTAGTTGTAGTTAATTGCATGAATTTAAATTTCTTTAAAGCATTGGTGAAGGGGCATTATTGCAAAAGAAGTATTATTATTATCACTAGTCATATCTCTGTGAAGCAGAGAAACCACTCAAGCCTTCCATTCAATGCTATGCCTTTAATTTCAATGCTTTAGGGCTGACAAAAGTGACCTGCAAGTGAATACATGGGATTTTGAATGGGCCTGCAACTTTACACTATATTTATTGATGTATTACTATCACAACTGTACTGGAATGTATGCATACAAATACAATAAGTACCATCGAGGCCTTGAATTATAAGCAATTTTTTACAAATATAAGTATCTCAACTCTTCTTCGTTTTATGACCTAATATCCAACATTCTCCCAATGTCTAATGAAGTCCCATTTGAAGATCAAAATCAACTAAGAGACAATGAATACTAATACAAATAGAACTTCCATTGGAAGTGGGTACTGATACATTGCTAAAAAACGACATCATAAAGGATTGCACATGTCTTAACAAAAACTTAAGATAGGTAACCAGACAATAAGATAAATGATACTCCTTGAAGCTGTGGCTCGAGAAACCTTTATATATTTGTGACAAAAATTGGCATGCAATTTTTGAAACTTGACGATTTAGGACAAAAACACTCTATCCTTATCAATTTGCTGTAGATACTGTTGCCACTTCAATTTGATGATCAGATCTAAATCTTTTACATACCTTGGTACACGAATTTCGCATGAAATATTGACAATCGGTTAGTGGCCGAATATCCTGTCCTTTGTGGTCCTCATTTTTATATGATGTTTTTATTTTTACACCACAGACAATAGCATCATCCATATCATTAGATGCAACTTCAGCAACCTCCTTACTGTAGAAGTTGATAAATCCGATTCGTCTTCCATCCTTGGATTGCTGTAACTTTACACTGCATATAGGCCCAAAATGCTTGAACTCATTAAAAAGAATCAGCTCTGTAATTTCATCACTAAGATTGCCTACCCAGACAGCATACGTTGTCTTCTTGGGTTCCATCTAGCCTATGACTGTCAGATGCAAACTTTCTGGATGATTCATTAAGAGTTCTCCTGAGCTGTTCTATAGCTTGACTTCCAAGTAATCAGAAATGCATGCTGGGAATTCAAGGAAGTATGATAATAGAGTAAGAGGACATGACATTGTAAAAACTAGAGGTATTACTTAGAATAAGGAACCGTTCATTATTTATCCTTCAGGTTGAAACTGAAGAGAAGTGCTTATTTGGATGACTATTTTTACTACCCAACTTTGTGTACTATAAAAATAATAGTTACCCAACCAATATAGGGCTATTAAACCTATGCTACCCAAACTTTATAGAGTTAAGGGGGTATTCTACCTTGAAAATGAAAAAATTGGTCAAAAAATCAAAAAAAAAATATGTTATGGCAAATTGTATGAAAATTTNACCCAACTTTGTGTACTATAAAAATAATAGTTACCCAACCAATATAGGGCTATTAAACCTATGCTACCCAAACTTTATAGAGTTAAAGGTTTTCCCATATAACCTTTCGTACGAAGGAAAGTGCCTGCTAGAGAGGACACTTATCCTGAGCCATCGGCATGTGAGTTAGGGTTGCCAGTTCCTTTCTTTGTCACCTTTATCTCCCCCGTGTTACCAACGGTTACCCATTGGCTGCTGGGTGAACAGTGAGCGAGTATTCAATCAGGGCCTCGAGTCGGACTAGAGCCTTGTGCTATGCCACCTCCCCCAACGAACCTTTATAAGACAAAAAAATCATATATCCAACCTACCTTAGAGCTGCCTAAAAAATTATTTACTGAACCTATTTCTCTTCAGCCCCAAACTGAGGCATAAATATTGACCGGTCCCTAAGTGTTCATTTATGCAACGAAGTGGTTGTATATTAACTAGTATATTTATTGTCGAATTGCGTGTTCCTCTAGCTGTCATGTTTTCTGTGCCAATCTTGCGTTCGTGTGGAGTGCTGTTGTGTGTAGTAAAACCCCCTTTCCGGGCAATGTGTTGTATCTGTCAAATTTATGTCACATGTCATGGGCTGTGTGATTATTATTCAGTACTCTGTGTTTAATGATATAAGTTAGTCTTTGTTCGGTTGGCAATAAAAGATACACCATCAAAGAGTCGTTTATATTGTTAGTCTACATTAGGCCTAGGCGTAAGGTTAGCCTCCTGGCACAGAAGTGTAACCATCACCCAGGTACCGCAGAACGCTACATTTATATGGAAGTGAGTAATGCGGTCAGATGAATGCACACATCTTTTTTTCAGAATATGCAACTTTTCGCTGGTCCTCACCACATACGAGTACCTTTAAGAGGCACATGATGGTTTTCTTATATCATTGCGTCGAATAGCTTCAAAGTTTATTATAAAGATTAATGCTAGAAAAGAACCCCTAGCTATCAATGGAGCCACTCGCTATCGATTTACTTCTACACCACTGGGGAACGGGGAGCCAATGCTCTCCAAATGAAAACATTGTCATGGTTTTGCACCCCCCCCCCCAATATAATTATTAATCTGACATAAAGAATTAAGGCTTTTACCCTTCCAAAGTGATTGTATTTGCAGGTTTTGCCTTTCCACGAACTTTCTGCCTTTCATACTGAACTCTTTCCATCTCTCCTATCTTCTTAATGGGCATTTTCCAGCATTGTGGACAGTTTGGTTCATAAAAATTAGTCTGAGGGCAGGTCCCCAGACCCCAAAACTAACAAACATTGTAGTACTAGGAGACCAACATACTAGGCATTTTTTCTTCTGGAAGAAAGTTTGAATACCAAAATCTAACCCTGGAGAGGAACATAAATATACATAGATGTGCCCTCAAAGGAAGCCTCCCACACCCCCTGCAATAGGTATGCGCAGGAGTATGGAGGCCCATTCTGGTCAAAATTGCTTTATTTAATTTCTGTTTATGTTGAATTATGCTTGTAGTGTCAAGCAATTATCCATGCAGTGGTTTTCAATTTCAAACTAAGTTTTTATTTATTTTTAACTTGTCTGATAATTATTTCTTGAATGTCTAAATTATTTTTTGCATGTCTGATTAAATTTTGCATATCTGAATTGCTTTTTGCAAAAAATAATTCAACATATGCAGAAAAGTGAATAAAGCAATTTTGACTACAATGGGCCTCAATAGACTATGGTATGTATTGTAGTGGCTTTGTGTGACATCTTTTCCTATGGGTTAGTAAAGCAATACTTTACAGAACGATGATAAGCATTTGTTTACCGTAAGAGGTGTGAAATTACTGATAGAAGCCACTTTTTAGCAACATTTTCTTATTTTTATGGGGTGCTGGGGGTAAGGGAAGGAGTAACTCCACTCTAACAGTCGGTGATCTCGTCGGTGAATTTGGATTCAATGACTTTCGTCGGTAAATGAATGCATGTTTGGTCAAGAACTCGTTAAAAGAGTGTTGAACATTTCCTTTCTTGCTTCAACGCACCCCATAAAAATAAGGAACTCTTGCTGGAAGATTGCTTCTGTCGATAAATTCAATAACTTCATACCTCTGTCGGTAAATTCAAAGTTTTATCAGTTTCTGTTGATACGGTATTGCTTTACACCCCACCCCACCCCACCCCCCGCCCTGAGAAAGACTTCATACAATGCCAGTGTTTCTACCTCCTCTATTCCGAACAAGACAGCAACTATTCAGAACAATGTCGAGACAGTTCTTCGCATCGATTGAAGACAATAGAGATAACGGCTAGCGCGGAAGAGTAACCAACGAATTCCTAGTAAAAGTACAGACTACTATTCTGTGGTTAAAGCTACCAATAATAAAGTGGCTACCATGGAGACCAGCAGATCCTATGTGCTCACATGATACATTTCTGATTTCTTGGAAGTCATGCCACCATAAATACTAGAAAGAGATCGGCGCTAAGGTATGATGCAGATCCATTTTTATTTGTTGATCTGTTTGGCTGTATGTACTAAATACACTTTAGGGGGTGGAGGGGCCAATGTGGGGCCCATGCAAAACTGTGGCTGGAATATAGGGCAAGGAAATGTGAAGCAGTGCCGAAGTTTCATGGCTTACCTTAAATCCTTGAATTAACCCCCCTCGGAAGAGGCTCCTCTTCAGAAAGCTCCCACCTTTTATGGGGTTTTTAGGTGATAAAAAGGATTGTGCAAAAGAAATTACAATTTGATGGCAATTTCGAGTAATTACGCAATAAGTAACTTTTATATGTTACATGCCCATTACGTAATCTTACCGCTGAGTGGCTGATCTGACTTGAAGAGCAAGATGTGGGAGAGAAAAATATATGGCCTTCTTTGGCCTACCATAATAAAGTATTCTTCTGTGATAGTCCTTGACATTGTAGCAATTTAGGGTTCTTTCTGGTAACTTCTATTCTCTTCTTTTCTAAGTAATGGATCATCAACTTGGGGGCTCTCGTATGATACAAACATTGCACTTCTTTTCTTATTGCAGAAGAAAGTACTAAGTTCTATCTCTTTTCGGCCTTTCTTCTCTTCCTCTACAACAATCTTCCATTCCTTAAAAATTCTGAAACTGAATGATATGATTACTCATGAAATTCTCAAATTTGCTTACAAGTCTTTAAATAGTCTCTCACCTTCTCCTTTTTTGAACTCTTTCCAGCTCAGCAACACTGTTCACAGTCACGAAACTCGTCAGGCAGCTAGGGGTGACATTGTTTCAATCCATAAGAAATACATTTCTATATGGTCTCAGATCAATAAAATATTTTGGTGCTACACTCTGGAATAGCATTCTAACTTTTTATTAAAATGTCAGTTTCTTTTAATATTTTCAAGTCAAAATTAAAAGAATTCCTCATTAATGGCTATGACCTCTAATTCCTAACTCAATCAAAAGCAAATTCTCTTTTGGGGATACACTGGGCTTCTTTCCTTTTAATTTTTTTTAGGAAAAAAATTTCTGTCTATCTTTTTAGTCTTAGATGGGGAGGGGGGCTCTCTCTTGATTAGTTTATCTATTAGGGAGCTCCTCCTTAGACAAATATATCTAAATTCATAATGCCGTTTAGTGTTCTTATTTTGTTAATTTAGGTAGTGTATGTCTTAATATTTTGTTTACATGTACCATGTGTTTTTGTCTTAATTATTTTAATTTAGGTAATATTAGTAGTTGTATTGATATGTATTTAGGTATTTTTGTTAATAGAATTGAAATTGAAGTGAAATTGAATTAATGCCTTTAAGCCTCAAGTCTAGGCCATAGGCCTATGCGTAAAGTAGAAGTGACACTTCTATATAAATGCTCTTCAATGTTTTGCTTTTGATGCAAACAGAAGAGTGATTAATGTGAACCAAAACATGCAATACATATGACATGAACTGAACGCTAATCAATACATGGTACCAGGGGAGAAGCTAGAAAATTTCATGACTGTCGCACATAGAGCGTGGCTCGTTAGTAGGCGTGGTCAAAAAAAGGAATTCTGCGACTGTTTGCTATGGGACTGGTGAAGATAGTCAAAATAAATTACACATGTTGAGGACGTAAATTTTACACCATAACACATTTTAACATTAAGCCATGCAAAAGAGGCACTCATACTGACTATGATATAACTAGTGGCGGACCAGACCAGGGCTACCAGGGCTACCAGGACTTGAGCACTGGTCAGATTTTCAATCCCAAATAGCTGGCTGAATTAAAACGGGAATTATCAAAAGTAGTCACCAGTATTTACTCCTCATGGACAATGCCAATAAAGCCCTATCGCTGCTTATTTCAGTCTTTCTCATTATAACCACCTCTAAGAAACCAGGTGTCTTTTGCGGACGCAGAAGGAAGAATTATCCAATCAGTCATCACATTGGGAACCTGCTCGTCAAATCACTATTCAGCTTTTCTATCACATGCTGCATTCCTTCCGAGCCCTGGTCAGTCTGCAATATACAGAGGCTCGACTACCCTGGATCCAATCAGATCTCTCTATTTTGTAAACAATTTTGGGAGGAGACCTAGTCAGATGTAAATATTCTCTTTCATCCAATGAAACATCGCCCTGACCAGGGCTCAACTTGTCTTAGCCAATCACAATACTCCGTGACCAGGGCTCAACTGTGTCAACATGAGCACTACACGTAATATTGCTCATGTTTTTTTTTATATATATATATATATATATATCAATAAAGAAAAATTACAATACAAATTACAATACTTACAAAATAAACATTACAATACTACTAGAACGATACCCCGGGGAGCAAGCGACTATGACTACCCCGGGGCCTTTGAAAATACAAAATTAAAAACTACAGCCGATCTCAGCTCAGATGCCACAAAATATCTCTGTGAAACGAGAAAATTCTTCTCAAAATTAATAATTTCTCAGACTCGAAATTATAGAGTTGGGCAATATGCTAACTAGGGGGGCCCAGAATTTTCACAGGCAATTGCGTGGCATCTGACCTGAAACGATTACTACGTTGTTCATGTTGAACCAGTGCCCTCGTGGCGAGAAAGACATTAGGTGTTGAGTGCTGTATCTGAGAATGGGTAGTTAGTTTGAGGTACTAGAAATGTCTGAATCGGTTAGAGAAATCCATGTTAGTTCTCAGAGCTGCAGTTCCCTGCCTGTCAAGAAACCAAATGCCCTAGTATAACAACAGTGAGGTAAGTCACTTCTGTTATTTGGATAATATTACAGCCATTTTACTAAATACTTAGGAGCCCTAGGGTAAAGGGGGCACGTGCACCTACCAAGTTACATAAAAATGTCGGTAAGGCCCCCCTTTGCAGCTTATAGATTTGTCTCTTTTGTTTGCAAGAATTCCCATTGCCTCTGAACTCATCATTTTGAATGCTTCCTAATTTCTTGCAATTGGCTGTTGCGCTGAATTTTTACTTCCTGCCTAACACTATTGCTGTTGTTAACTGTTTGTTTTTGTGACGAAGTCAGGTATTGCACTGAGCAGGTGCTGGATTTCAGCGAGTCAAGTTTATCAAGCCTCACACTTAATGCCACGCCCATGTTGGAAATACCACCAACCTCGCGCGTTTCAACAGATTGAGAGAAGCTTGTGCGGTTGCTTGATTGCTTCTTCACTGAAGTCTAGAATATCGAATTTCAAGTCAATAATAAAAGTCGGACCAGCTGGCCGTTTTTAGTTCATAATTCTGAGAGATTGTCCACACCCATATAGCCTCGCCCACGAGCTTTTGTTGAGCCCTGGTCAGATTTCTCCCTGGATCCACCCCTGGATATAACTATGGTATAAAAGTGATAAGAAATTTCCTTCATAAAAAAGACAATAAAATGAATCAGATGGGCCCCCAAAGTCCAGCACTAGAAACTCCCCTGATTTATAAGACATATAGCCAGTTACCCAAAGTATTTCATGACGTATTTCACACATTCCATGTAACTGAAATGACAACAAAAATGTGCTTTGAGCATGGGGAATTACCATTCTCAGGATCATTCCCCAGCAATATGAAATATGATCCTGAAAGTTACCTGTTCTCTGCAAATGATTTCAAATTGGTTTCAGGTACGTTTAAGGGGCAAGAGAGTATACTTTAATATTGAAAATGATATGTTGAAATGTAACTTGCAGCTACAACTCTTTTATCACTCGTAATGCGAAGGCATGCATCATTCTTTGGAATGTCGCTGCTAGCAGACAAGTCTCCAGCTACCAGGATTTCTTCGAAATCACGGCACATTTGCCGAGCTTTGCTATTTTAGCATTATAGATTACCTCCAACGCATTGTAGTTCTCTTCTTCAACAAAGTGCTTTACTTCTTCCAGTAAATCAATCATAATATAATAAAGAATGCGACATGAATGGAATTCTGCGGCCTTTCCCGTGCTAAGCAACGAACTAAAATCTCTTTATCAAATCCACTTTAAGATTGTGCGACAGCACTACAACGAATCCTTTAGGCATACGGTCGCAAAGGAAAACGATATGATTGGCTTCCTCAATTCATATGCAAATTGTGCGACAGTCGTGCGACAGTGGGAAAGAAGCATCCTGTGCATAGAGATCTTACTCCATCTACTTTGTTACTCTGTTGGGCTTCAGTAAAAACTGTAAGATTTAGCAATCCGGTTTAAAGATTACAAACATGGGATCTCCTCTTTCTGTCTAGCTACTCCACAGAATAGGAAAATGTAAGACACTTCTCTATAATTCTCTACCTACTTAGAGCAAACAGAAAAATCCATCTTAAAGCTGATTCGATGTAGTACAAATTAGAAAAACTTTCCAAGTGACTAAAAATATTGTTGTGCAGCTGAATGTTGACTGTCGCATGTGCGACCTGTGTGACAGTCTAGATCCGCCCCTGCATGGTACGTCAAGATCACAATACACGCTGACAGGACAACACATTGCCCGGAAAGGGTGTTATCTGTACACAGCGCGACTCCACAGGTATGCAAGACCGAAGCATGCAACATGGTAATAAAAGTAACTTGAAATACAACACAACATAACTAAATCATCAAACTCAATACGTTGCAACCAGAATGGCAAATGTACGTTTTATTCACAAGGGGGTTTATAAACTCAAAATCAAATTTTTAGATCAATAAAATTGAAATTAAAATTTTGGAATTAAATCAAAATTGTGAATTATAAGTCAAGTACTTTCAAATCTCCACTTATTTATGAAATTGCCTTCAGATTTCAACAATGAAATGCTGTCATGTGAATTTCCAGTGGTATTAACTGACAAGCACTACTCATTCATTTAGTTCTTTCTCAAAGATAGGCCCTTTCTCATTTTCAAAGACAGACCCCCTCTTACTCTCAACAACTCTCAACCGTGCTCTATTGTTGTCCATTCCTCGCTGTTGTTTCCATTCCACTTGCCCTTAGTCAGGCAACTTTCCCCAGCTATTTGCTTGTTTTGTACCTCTATCTAGCTTTCCACCGTTACTAAATTGTTCCGTTTGATGTTCCGATTTCTTTTTCTACTGTGTGAATTCTCTTTCGCATCTTCTGTATTTGTCCAGTATTTAACCCTTTCCTTCAGTTGTTTTTTTTTGCTGCACTGACGGTGCCTCATTGCGTTACAGGGGGGTTTGGGGGCTACTACCCCCAACAATATTACTGAAACCTCCATCGGCACCTAAATCTCCATGCAATGTCGGCACTTTCATGATATCTATGACCCTTTCTTGGTCTTTTTACCTAATAGGATAGGTGTTGTCTGTTACAATTCTTCGACATCGCTCACTGTCAGCACTCTGGTAGCACTAGCCCCCCAAGCAATTTTTCTCCAGCACCACCAGTATGTAGTGAAAGAGTGAGTACTAACTGAATGGTGCAGTATAGCTTATTAGTAAAATAGATTGCAACTTCTACAAAGTTGGGCAATTTCGTTACGCCAAAATAAGGTCAAAATCACCAAAATGTAAATTCAATTTTTCCAATTATGAAAATTCAATTTCTGGTCGTCTTACTATTTGCCATCTTGGTATTTTCTTCTCTTCAGATTAGTTAAGTTTTCTGCTGTCGATCTATTAAGAAATTAGTACATCTCCTAACTTGCAAAGGGGCTTTTTCTAACTTTAGAGAGAAGGCACATCTAGAAAATTTTTTTGTAAGTGTAAGTCCCCAGACTACATTTCTCAGCTACGTTGTAAGTTAATATTGTCTTACATTATTCTTGACTTATATGCCCAGATGCACAACAGTTTCCGACTCTTAAATCTTAGTTCTTCATCTTTGCAAACTTGACACAGTCGACTTTGGTATGTTCTAAGTGGCCCTAAGCAACATTGTGCCCAGGACCCCAACAGAAGCAAACGCAGCCCTGACTCCTGACTGGAGTAGCATTATATTGTCTTCTAAACTTTGTTGAAAACTAACGAAGGACTGACTAATAGTGTGAAAATCTACATCATTTAAGTTTATATTCGTTTCATAGAGAGAAAGTTGCATTTTTCGACACAATGAATGTGCAAAGATGAGTTCCATCGATTGTCAAAAGTGGTTGGAGCATGAATGTTTTGATATATCATGCAATAAACGCCACCCTAGAGAGAAAGTGACGAACAACAACAAGATGATCTCTACAGGTATGAATATTTACTTTTAGAATTGTAATACGTTGAATTGCAGCAGATTGAGGCGATTAAATCAAACATCAATTGAGAAACGAGACTGTTATAAGATGGCCTACTATACTAAACTCAAATACAAGAAAGTAATATGTGTTAATGTGAAAGTGAGGTTGATATAAGATGGTGGATGATTCATTTATTATGTTTATTGTGAGTAGTATCAAGATAACAAAGAATGTGTGATAAGAAGGATGAAAAGGTTGAGACTATAGTAAAATAGATATGAGTAGGCTTACAATCATAGCACCAATCATTAAATTGCTGTAGTCAGGGGCAATTACTTCACATTTTAACAAGGTGGGGAGCTCTAAGTGCCATTTCATGAAGTTGGTGTTACCTATTACAGCCAGGCCTATACATTTAAAGATGGAAAATGATGATTTACCATAATTATGATACAACATAAGCAAAATCTATAAATTTCTCATTAGCCATATAGAAGTGAGAAAATTCATCATAGCAATACACTACAAAACATTAAAAAGCAAGATCAGTGCACTTTCAACAGCAAGATTAATGCAAAAATGTTTTGGGGCTGTAACACCACCCTCCCAAATAAGCAAGAATTTCGTCAAAGGGGAATCAGCCTCTAAAAGTCCCCCTAGAAATCATCCCTGGCTCTAGCATTCTGTAGGATATGATTCAATGTCTTGTTAATATATGTTCATTTCTATACAACCTTCAATGCTTGCTTGCTATACAACCTTCAACCACTTTACACGATAAAAATAATTTGGGAACTTCACAAACTCGGCACTTACTTTTTACTTTTTATAAGGGCTCAGCACTGGCGAAAAATCTTTTTACCGCTATTTAAAATGGCTGCCAAAACAAAATTTGCCTCACTCTGGCAGACCGAGTTAGACATCTAGCGCCGTCGGCGCTTCTATGTCAATGCGGATGAATTAGTGTTGACGGAAACAAAGCTATAAGGTCAGCAATTAGTGAAGCCATACTTTTTTAAATGTTATTCTGTGGAAACATTCACTGCGTCATAATTATTTTTGAATATTTCCTCCACATACAGGCACTGAGCATGCAACCAGACCATCACCAATCACTAACCAGGTACTACTATGATCATATGATACCGATAGCTGTAAATAATACACTGAATTTGCGCTGATCTAGATTTCGCGTGTGACACCGTGATACTTATCATTCACATTCATGGTAGCACATAACTCATTCCTCTCGTTTTGCAAGTAAAGCTTCTGCATCTGGAGAATTCCATGAGAAATTGTTTTTTGAAAAAACTGAAAAATCTTTTCAACGTAATTTCAATAAAGTTGAGCAATAGTGTAATAGCATACATGCAGGATAACAATAGAAAGGTAGTTTGACAAAAACATGTGCCTGAAGTGCTAGAAACTGGGGGAGGGGCAAGTTGTCGACATTTTGTCCTGTTCCTGTTGCGCAATATTCAGTTAATTTGAAGTCGTCATTATGAAAACTCAACAAAAACCTAAGAAATTTTCATCAACTTCGCTATGATAAGAAGCCTCTGAAAATAATGAAAATATTTTCTTCACGCTGCCATGGCCCTTAAAGTTGGTCTCTTGCCAATGTGTCACACACGTCACAATTTGTCAAAGGTTTCACAATGGATTGGAGGAGGTTTTATGCATTAGTGAATAATACTAAATTCTCTTTATCAAGGTTTTTGCTGTCACATTTATGAGTGTATTTTTCTCAAAATTCTCATTAATTTATTTAAAATGAAAAATGAGCACACACGTCGCAATTAATCCACATCACAAAATTTATCACACACGTCATATCACAAAATTGTGCACTATATGGCTGATGGCTTACTCTTGAGTACCAAATAATAGAAAGGGACGAGAGTACATAAGGAGTTGAAAAATTTCATGGAAGTTAATGTTTCATGAAAATCAACTACAGTGTCAAAACAGCGGCTTAATTTTCTTATATAGTTGAAAAAAATTGATTCTTATTTTTAGTCCAAAGTCAACTTTTATTTCTTTTAGATAGATAATTAACTAAACGATGAGATAGTGATAGCTAAAAACTGTAACAGAAAATCTTACTGAAGACATCGAAAGCATTCATGGCAATGATAACCAGCTATTTCTTGTCCAGCAAGGCAATGCTCCATGACATTTTCAATCAATTAACAAACGTTCAAACAATTAAATTCTTTTTTAAAAGAATTGGAATTCTTGCAGTTCTCTGGCCATAGCAAAACCTAAATTTCAAAATAGTTCAATATAACCGGAAATGCCTGAAAACTAAGATTCGTAAACATTCACCAAACAAAAGAAAGGAAACCAAAAGGTTTGAAGTATGTGCGTAGCTTCCATCCAAGTTAAATGCATAATTTTGCTCATCACTTTTGCTTCATACTGTACAATGTACAATCAGTGCATTTTTCATGTGGAGAGCTAACTAAGGCTACGTTTACACGAGGCCGGCCGAATATCTGAGCGGCCAAATATTAGGTCAGTTGGAGAGGCCGACCACGAAAAAGGTCACTGAGGAATTTGCGTTTACGCGGGGCCGGTCAGTCAAGTTCATAACACACGCAATGTACGAATGGCGCCAAAACTATTGTAACGAAAGGAAACATCCTTCTCACTGCTTTTGATCCAATTAAACGTGTTTGCGAACGTGATAGATATGGCTGTCAAAGGAAAAGAAGGTGAAAAGAGTTTTATTTAGACGGACGACGAAAGAACGTTATTGTTACGTGTGCTAATGGATTTCAAGGCACAGAAGTCTTCACAAGGCCTAGACTGGTAGACGGTAACAGACAGGTATGAGGACATAATTGAAAGATTTAGTACCAACTACCTTAAAAATGAGGATAGTGGATTGCTATGTGAAGCATTCGCAAACGAAGACAATACAGAAATCTTCACTAAAGAACGCATTCTGAGGAAAATAAAACGTAGAAAGAATTCCTATCGCAAAGCTGTCGACATTGGAAGGAAAAATGTTGTGGTAAGGTCTTAGCTTTATTTCATGATGAATGAAGTGAGATTTGGTCAGGTAGTCCTGCTGTTGAAGGTATTGCCGGAGGTGTGGAAAGCTCTTCCCTGGAAAATGAATCCTTGCTGGATATTTCCCTGTCAAGTGGGTCAAGCAGCAGTGGCAGTGTGCCATATTTACTTGGGTATGAAGATGTGACTGACTCAGAAGCAAATGAAGGGGGGAGTACAAGCTCAGTCTTGGAGAGGGCGAAGAGAATGAGTGAGAGACATGCACAATATTGCTCAGTTTCTCAAAAAGAAAAAACATGCAAAGCTTGGAAACAGGATTCGTTGGAGGTGGAGTTGCTTGACTCTGCTAAAGAAGAAGTTGCTCTCAAGGAGCGTGCATTGGAAATAATGGAAGATTCTGGGAAAAAGCATGAACAGACAATGAAGAAATTTTCAGATAGTATCTCTGCTATGACAAACGTTATCAGCAGTGGCTTCTTAATGATGCAGGGCTTTATGCAACAACCATTGAATTTGCCATTCCAGCACTCAACAGGTGCTCATAAATATCACATGGACAGAAGCAGTGAGTACAACAAGGAAAGAGGACAAGGACAATATATCTCATATCTAAAAAGTAATCAATTTAAAAAAAAACAACTCAATATCCAATCCAGTTAACTCAGAAATAGATACAGTAACAATAAGAGTTTTAAGACGTTGGAGGGAGCAAACTCTTTGATGCCTAATAGAAGGGCAGTTGGAATAGTTGGGGAGCTGGAATAATCCCCAACACCTAAATAACAGGGGAACTACAAAATGACCAAAAATGCTAAAGAAAAGGCAAGGTTCTATGTCAGAAATATATATCAAAGTAACAGACATGTGCACGGAATGAAACAACGCTGAAGGCTTTTCTTATCATTCTGTTATCTCCTCTAGAAATTGTCTTTGGTGAGGTCTTACTTAATTAATAGGCAGGGAGGTTGGAATAGGAATGCCCTGGATGGAAAATTTCTGAAAAAATAAGTAGCGGGGGGGGACGTCTTGATTTCTATAAGTTATATAACAACAACAATAATAACAAAAAATAATTAATTTTAACTTACTAATATATTAATAGAACCAGAAATAGAAATAGGAATTGTTTAAGTACAAATTGCTTAAGTAGAATAGAATCCAAGAGTTTTCTAATCAAAGTAATTCACAAAAATGTTCCTAAGGTGTCCCCACCAGTTGCATCATTGGTTCCTTTAGAATATCTATTACCAGACAATGGTGATTGCAAAAAAGAATCATTCCTTACAGCTTCAGATATTAACTCTTCACTAATCAACTCTTTCTTTATCTCGGAAAAATTAAGCAAGACAAGACATGCATACACTACATTTGGCAAATCTTTCATATTAATGTCCGTTTTCCCTTTGAGAGCCCAAAATCTGGCTTTCAATCGTCCAAATAAAAATTCAATGACCATTCTAGCTGAAGGGAGACGATACCCAAAATACTGGTCTCTGGTATTTTTACAACCACCATGAAACTCTTTTATTAAAGATGAAAGCATGGTGTATGCTGGGTCCCTCAAGATGCATACAGGAACTGGATCGTCATCATCAAGGATGTTTTCTGGGCAAGGGGGTATTTTGCTATCAAATAGCAGCTGAATTATCCTTGAAATTGAAAGATTCGCGCATCATGCAAACTTCCAGGCCACTTGATAACAACGTCCATAAAACAACACTTGTAATTAAAAGTAGCTTGGATGTTCAGTGAAAACCTATTTTTCCTGTTAACATAGTCAGCAGGAGTTTTTACTGACCTTTTAATAAAAGTATGAGTTCCGTCAACTGCTGCAATATATTGTAGAAAGCCATGATTATATTCGCAGTTTGATGCTAATGATTCAAACTCATCTTCAGTTTTAGGAAGCCTTATGTATTTTGACCCTAAATATTTTGCTATAACGAGTGAAACCGTTCTTACAATAACAGAGGCCGATGCTCTTGAAATGCCAAATGCATTTGCGACTTTGCAATATCTCCCTTCATCTGGTAAATAATAAAGTGTAACAGCCACTTGCATTTCCACGGAGATTGATGAACGCATGTTTGTAGTCTGTCGTTGAAGAAATAGCCTAAGTTCCTCACACAAATCCATGAAGGTCTGTGATGACATTCTGAGGAGTTCTTTCCATTCCTCTGCAATGACTATTTCTAGTGAAGTTATTCCACCAGCTTCTAGTCCTCCCAGGTCTTTACCAAAATCTTCCTCCACTTCCTCGCCTTCTTATCAGCTAAAGTGCCAATGATATCACTTGAAGTATTCTTGAACTGTAGTGAACGATAGCCTGTAGTCTTTCCACTTACATTTGATGAGGGCTACCTGAAAACACAGCAACCATCGAAGTTATACCCACTACATTTGATATTCCATTCAAAAGAAACATAAGAGTTGAACTAAATTTACGACGCGCAATTCATACATGCTCTGATCTATTTAGTTAATGCAAAATAGCAAACCACTGGTAACTTGCTTGGCGCAAAAGCTCATTTAAAAAAATCCGTCATGTACTAAAGGCCTCTTAATCACATATTGACACCCTCTTTGTGGAACCGTGCAAATATTCGGAAGTCCAAAGCCGTTCACAAGGGGCTGTTCACGAACTTGACCGGCCTAGTTCCATAGGTCGCTTTCCTAAGCGGCCGAATATTAGCACACCAAAGTGACCAAACTTGAAGTTGGTTAGCCGGCCCGTGTGACCGCTACGCCTAAGTGGCCATATCTGAGAAGGTCACCTTGGCAAAAATAAACAACTGTACATATTTCAATCCTGTTTTCGAACCCTGCACTCGGTTGTGACATGTTTACTCAAATCCACTAATGACTGGTATGTAAACATAGACAATAGTAAAGTCAGCGCTGTTATATTTATCGATTTAAAACAAGCGTTCGACAATGTAGATCATGGTATACTTCTAGCCAAATTGCATCACTGTGGCATTAATGGTATCGAACATGATTGGTTTCGCTCGTACTTAAATAATCGGAGGCAATTCTGCAAAGTCAATAGCGAACCTTCTAAAATTCAGTCTATTGAGATTGGAGTCCCACAGGGCTCGTGTCTTGGACCTCTCATTTTCTTGCTATACATCAACGACTTACCTTTTGCACTAAGTGAAGCACATGCCACTATTTATGCTTATGATACTACCATCAGTTACTCATCTGACAACATGAAAGACTTAGTTGCTGTTATCAACTCAGAACTTTCACGCCGTAATCAATTGCTGCAAGGTAATAAGCTGCCATTGAAAGTTATCAAAACTCAAGCTATTATAATGGGGTCTAAGCAAAGACTAAGCCACACGAAACAGTCATACTCTGTCATTCCAAGATTTATCTTGAGACAGAAGACATCGATCTTGTAAATCAAACTAGATATCTTGGCTTAATAATGATGACAACCTAAAATAGGACAGCCAAATTAAGAGCATACAGATTGAAACATCCCGAGCCGTGGGCTTTTTGAACTACGCCAAGAAATACGTTTCACTTGCCACTCTTAAAGACAGGTATCAGGGTATAGTAGAGCCAAACTTCAAATATTTTAATTAGGTCTTTTTGTCACTGGGCCAATTGGAAATCAGGCTACTGACTTGTAACCCTGTATAAACAAATTTTAAATGAAAATGAAATATTTGACCAACCAAATATTTGGTTGGTCCCGTGCAGACGCTGCCTAAGGGATTCATATGAAACAATCTAGCAACGACTCGAATAACAATTTTTATGTTAGGCTTCGCCAAAATTATCCTTGTATTGAAGGATGGTAAAAAGTTTTGGGCTCAGATTGTCGCTCCAATATTTATGACAAGGGAGTGCATAGTTCAATAAACTGTTTTCACACTTATTTTCATTCGCTAAAATGAAGTATGAACAAGAGTAAAAAGAAAAATGCTACTTTGACTCAATAAATCTTAGAAAAATTCAAAGGTATCTACGAAAGCATAATTTTAGGTCTAGTACTTTCTCCGTGTAACACATATCATTATTTTTATATTTGCTCCTGTGGTCGTCTGAAGGAAAAATTGTTTAATGCGAGATTAGTTTAGATTTGATGCATATATAATTTTTATTCAAAAAAGGATGACAAAATTTTGCTCTGAATGTCACACATGTCATTACGGAATGCTCCATCTCATGTGTTCTTTCCCGGAATGATCTAATTCATTGAAATTCACAATAGCCCATGACTAATTCTATAAAGAACTACCGTTAATCCTCCATTAAGCGCCGCAGTGCTTATTCAGAACTCGACTTTTTTGATGCGTTGCTTAACCGAGGGCCTTCGTTTTTTCGAGGACGGCGCTTATTCAAAACAAAAGGTTTCAGACAAGGAATTTTTTCTCCGTAAAAAAATTAACCAAGATGTACATCTTCGTCCTCATCTCCTTCCTCATCAGGATCGAGTAGCTGATCCGGCTCGAATGTATATTCAATATCGGTTTCATTCTCCTGGAATGGATCAACCTAAGGTTCTCCGAGGATCGATGATTGTGTTTGCAACAGTTCACGACCTTGGGCGCATGTTTGTTTATCGTTGAAACAGTGGATTTGGTGGTCGAGTGATCCATCTGTTAGTAAATTCAGGCCGCAATGCATGAAGGAATGTTTGATCAGATTTGAGGGAAGAGCTGACTAAGCATCAAGAATTCATTGTATGAAGGTTCTTCTCAGTGTTGCTTTTAAATTTCCTTCCACTGTGTTATTGTTAATTCCTTCTTCTGCCAACTAGTCATCATGACGCTCCATACACTCTGCCTTGAAAGTCTTGTTCCAAGAAACATCTGGCACTTGGATGTATTTAGTACATCCGCCTGGAATAACAGCAACATCAATATTTTTCATATTCAATGATTCTTTTGATTGTGTCTTCAATGTGACATTCATAGGAATCCCATGCTAAAAATCTACATTGGAAGGAAAAGGCCCCTAGTACCTTATCGTCCCATACAATGGTTAATTTAGTGCTCATTACATCATTACTCCAAGCATTGAGCGAACATGCAATTACCGCTTTGCCTTTACTTTTTTCTGAGAACGCTTTTGTTTCCCTAACAGTCCCTTTTAAAAAATCATCAGCATTAGTCTTGTCTCATTTGCCTTTGCTGCCAAACAAGCAGATGCGCGTGACTTTTCATGTCCTGTGTTTTTCAAGGTGATCGTTTTCTTGCCACACCCATCAACCGTTGTTTGTGATACTATGTCACTCCATACGGAGGTTTCATCCATTGCAATTATGTGGCCAGCTTGATAGTTATATGCCTTTAGCATTCGACGTGCGTGAATAATGGAAGACACGAGTGTAGCAATGAGCTTTTCAGGATCCTTCTGAGCAACTGAAGTTATTCTTCGTAGCGACAAGTTATTACGGCGCATAAACTTTTTCAGCCATCCTCCCGATGCTTTAAACTCTATATTTTCGAGAACTTCTTCAAAAGTATTCATTTCCTGTTGTAGTAATTGTGCTTTTTTCATTATAAGCTTTCTTGTCACCCTAAGTTCTGATGCTAACCGGATTGTTATCCAGTCCATGATGCGCTCTTCGAGGTTTGTATTTAAAAGCTTTGCACCACCACCATCTTATCGTTTTCTGGTTTTATTGCCTTTCAAAGAAACCAGGGATGATATTTTGGCCTTGTTTTTTCTCCACTTTCTAATTCTTTTCTCGTCAACTCTATACCTCTGTCCAGCTGGTCTGTTAACATGCTTCTCAGCATAATTCATAGCTTCTATCTCCATCTTTACAGGGTAAGAATGAATCGTTTGCCCTTTATGAGACATCTTTAATTCAATTGCATTTTATCTGCCATGTTGAGAAGCCTTGAGCAGCGTTCCAACCAAATGATAGGGAAAAAATGACATTCAACAGGGGAGGACTTTGAACTAAATGTAGCGATGGCAGACATTTTTTCAGCGCTTTTTTTGTTTTTAAGTGTTATATATTTCAGTTTATTTATTTTGTATAAGCTATTAGTTGATCATTGTTAATGTTAATTTTAACTGTATATCTTTTAAACGAATGAATGATGACTGCAGAGTCTATGTTTATTCAAAAATAATAATGAAAGAAAACTTGATTGAATGAATGCCGTAACATTGTACTACAATGTCTTGAAAGTATAATTAGTAGAAGAAAACAATTAATTCTAGAAGGAAAATAAAGTCAAGAAGAAAACATGGTGAGGGTACAGCCCGTTAATTTTCCAGTGAACTACACAATATAGTTTTATACAAACATTCGTGGGCATCATGTCTGCAAAGCAAGTTGGATGCCGAAAATTGGGAACGAGTGATCAGTTGCAAAGACAATCGCAGTGAAGCTCTGGAGTATAGCACGCATGTCATTGGAGTTTACAGAAAAGTTGAAGAACCAGATGAAAAACTGAAGCTTGTTTGACACGCCCGCATCGAATGCTCATCCTTATTGGACTACTTTCTCAAAGCTGACAGTTCAAGAAAAACTCATAGCAACTGTAGAAGGAAAAAGAAAGCGTGAAATCGGGTTGGTTGTTCTAGGAAAGTTCATATGCTGTACGAAACAACTTCGTCAAGCTAACATCCTTTATCTTCAACTGATGGAGGAAAAAACTAAATATAGTCATTTTGAAATAAATAAAAAATTTTTTGATAACAGAAAATGGCCAAGTATTGGTCTAGAATAAAATATAACGTATTAGTCATTTCTAATCTCTTCTAATAAGGAATGTCTCGATTAAGAGCCGCATTTAAGAACCTAAGATGCGGCGCTTAATCGATCGCAACACTTATTAAAGAAGAAGTCTTAAAACGGCGGCGCTTTTTCGAAGGCGGTGCTTAATAAAGGATTTATGGTATTGGTTGTTTGCGCAGGGGAACTGTGTTTCTCTTGGACTATTTACATCTCTGAAGGCAGCAGGGTTTCAAAGAGCCGTTATAACTTTACTGGAACATGTCTACCCAGAGAGGGCACTCGCTACTTTTTATACAAGGGATTCTTATCAATATTTGGGATCTGAGATTTTACAAGAAAATCATATTTGGGGACTGTGAATTACAATTTGAGAAAAAAGGCAATATTTGGGGTTTGAGAGTTACAGCTTATGAAAAGTTTGGCATTTGGAGCTTTAGAATTGAAACGAAGTTGCAAAAGAAAACCAAATTCAAAGAAGCTTTACAACATTGGTAGTCCAAAATCTGTGACAATGCTTAGCGTCAAAAATTTTGAGACTTAAATGTTTGGGGCTCGTCAAAACTGTGACTCGATATTTGGGGGGAAGGCAAAAACACCCTAACTTGAACCACCCGTATAGAAAATTAGGGAGTACCCCCTAGGGAATGTTTATACCAGTAGCTTAAATGTTTTGTAGACTAATCAAGGGCACAAAAAAGCAGCAGATTGCCAACCTATCAAAATAATCAGGACCTGCCAGTGCCACAAAGGACAGGTAAGTAGATCATATTAGATTTTACTTTAAGCTCTTGAGAACTGAATCTGAGAAGTTCTTGGCAGGGAAGATCTTTAATGAAGGAGTTTTAGGGGGTTTATTTAATGAGACTTCAGAGTAGATCAAATCTCAAAATTATCAATGTATCTTACCAGGGACAGAGTTTAAGGGGGTATGTGGGATGAGTCCCTCCCTAACCTTCAAAATTTGCCATTTGTCAGGGCAAAAATGGCAGTAAATTGTAATTTTTGCAGGGAAACTTACTGAACCCAGGACCGTTTGACCACGTGATTTTAATAAGAAAAACAAGAATAGTGACAAAAAATTTTCGGAGGGAAAACCTCCGACATCATCAAACATATGTCGGAGTTGAACTACCTTTGAAAAAGTGTTTGTAAGCTTCGATAAAAGAGTGATGGCGTCGACTTGGTTTTGTGAGTCAACGAAAAATTGTTGTGATATGCATAGCCTTACTTTCATCTAGTGTATATGTAGACAATAGAAAAATTGTTAAGGAGTTCAAAAAGCACTGCAATTTTCACTTTATGCTATTAAAACATAAAATCTAAAACTGGCAAAGTCACATGACCTTCGAAAAAATTTCGTTAACTTATCTGGTCTACCAGCCCTTAGTAGACTTTTTTACTTCTTGATCTGAAGAACTTTTTGCACACAGCGATAGTTGCACTCTTGGAGCGGCCCACAATTGTCACAATTTCAGAATAGCTTTTACTATTATTCTTCTAAGAAACATTCTCAAAACGCGTCTCATTCGAAATTTCATGATACCTTAAAGCTCCTAAGTTCAAGTTTCCGACCTAGAAAAATTTTACGGTTAATATTTTTCGAATATTTTTCGAAAAGCTATGTAAGTTGTATAGACACAGCCAAGTCTCTAAAATCTTTCTCTGAATTCATTAAAGCTTGTTTTATCTAATGTGTTAGTAAAAAGTATCGACCTTTAACCCGGTCAAACCCTGTCAATCATATGGAGCTCAATACGCGCTTAAGCAGGAACTGTGCGCTGATTGGTTAAAGGCCTTTTCCCTTAGTTACGCGGTCCATTCGTGGTTGATTACAGTGAAAACACTAGGATATTCATATTCCTATGATTTACTATCGATTCGTCTATCATCCAGTCACACATGGATTGCTTGGTTTTAGTTCTTGAGTATCAGTTGATGTTCCATGTCTACTTTTAATATATTTTTTGAACATCTACCCTCCAATTTGCGATGGAGAGAAGATTCCTTGGAAAGTGTTTGCCTAGGCCTCCCCTGTTGACAATTCTATTTTCGCTATCGTTCTCGTTAGGAATTCTGACTTTTTTCAATTTTATCATGTTAAGCGCAACTGAGGTTATGAGGCAGATAGATTTGCTTGACACGACTAAATCCAATAGTGGTTGCATTCCAACTAGAATACTAAAGGCGATGAAGGAAATGGTTTGTCCCTTTCTAACTGATTGCATAAATTCAAAAACTTATGACTGCAACTTTTCTAGTAAGCTAAAGGAAGCTGAGCCTTATCCTTTGTTCAAAAATGGTGATTCCAATCATAAAGATAGGCTAAATGCTCGAGAATCCTATGCGGTTTCAGAGAGGGCTATAGCAATCAGCACGCTCTGACGAGATTAATTGAGAACTGGCGGAAATGTTTGGATGCATCAGGAATAATACGACCAATCCTAATGGATTTATCCAAAGCATATGACTGTCTGTCTCATGACCTTCTTATCCCAAAATTTAAGATAGATGGATTTGATTTTAATAGTTTTTGCTTATTTTATAGCTATCTCGATTGCAATAATCAAAAGGCAAAGATTGGGTCGCTTAGAAGTACCGCAAAAGGAATGAAAATTTGTATCCTCCAGGGATCAGTCCTAGGCCCTTTCCTTTAAAACTTGTGTTCTAAAGTAAACAAGAAAATTGATGCTTTTTCCAGACTAAACACATATATTTCCAGAGAACAAGTATTACTAATTTGCAATGCTGTACTCCTATCGCATTTCAATTATTGCACATTCATATGGAAATTCTGTAATGATGGTGCAAACAAAGAGATGAACCGTACACAGAAACGTGTTCTTCGAATACTCTATGATAACTATAAAAGTTCCTTTGAGGTACTGCTTACCTGCATTGTTAGTATTTGCATTCATGCAAAAAACTTACCAAAGCTCATGATACAAATTTATAAGTCAATAAATCATCTTAGTCCATCACTTGTATGGGAATTTCATGAAAAGAAGTATTTAGATTATAATCTGAGGACAGAAAAGCTTTTGCAAATTACCTACAATAGAAACTACAAGCTTTGGGCTGGAATCACTGTCTTTTAAGTGGAGTTTCCTCTCGAATACCCTAGATGACAGTATCAAAAATGGACCAACTCTTCTAGCATTCAAAAATAAGATAAAAAATTGGTCTGGAAAAGAATGCACTAGCAGGATCTGATATATGAAATATGAAATGTACGCTTATCGATAGCAATATTCACTTATCGATAACAAAATAAACATATCGACAGTGATGGGCTGATTATGTATGGTAAAGATGGCCGACAACTTTATAGCGTCCCCTTCATCAAGTATTATAGTGCTAATTGGTAGTTGTTTCACAGCCACGATGAAAGACATCGTACACCATTGAATGTCATAAAACAGTATACAAATGGAAGTGCCCAAATAACTTGGTTGTGGATAAGGACTGTGTGCCGTTCTGTGTGCCTTTCTGTGTGCCTTCTAGGTACAAACTAAAACTTTTTAAGGTTACACCATCTTACTTTACTTGTATTTTACTTTGTGAGGGCATTACACCTAGTTACCCTCGAGTCTGCTTGGTAGTTATAAAGAAAGTGTCATTGATATTGAGATATCGCTAGACACTCGATGAAATGTACAATTTGTAATACAGCTACCTGTCCATTTCTACTTGATGTGGTTTGACATGCTAAATTCCTTCTTTAGCTGGTATCTGCTTTAGCGTTCTTCTTCTTTCTATTAAGGATGGAACACACAGCTCACTTCCAGGACTAAGCTCAGTTTCTTTTAATTGCATATCGCATTTTGCCTGCTACAGTGCCCTTCTCTCTTCTCTGGTGCACCTTCAAAACTTCGCGCTGGGGCGCAACCACCCTGGCTCCCTCTTCCCAGACCGCTACAGATATCAAACATTGGCCCCATCAAATTTTGTAACCTGTGTTGAGGCAGAAGAAAGGATGAAGTCTTGTTCTTGAAAATAGTAAAAGTTACCAATATATCTTAAGTGAATGGACATATGATTACAATGTCTAGCTGTTATCATATCTTTTGGGCGATAAATGCATACCTGTGCAATATCCTTCCTTGCTTACTTCATGCAGTTTTACTGTTATGAAATTTGTCTTTTTTAATTCAAAAACAGATTTATTGGACTTGAGTGTATCTGAGTCAGAAGATGATCAGGACTGGTGGATCAAAGGTATTCCTGATCTTCATTCCACCCCTGTACTCAGACCTAAACCTGCTACATCTGGGAATGAACACACTGTTGATGAGCTCATATCGATAGGAGATGATCTCACTCAAAGTGACACAGATAATGCAAGTAGGGGATACTAGTCGTAAGTATTGCTTGCTCTCCGTAAAAATTTTTTCTGTCGCATAGACTTTAAAGAGATGACAAGTCAAGATCATCATTCTTGTTGCTGTCCATTTTGTTATTTTTTGCTGAAATTTCTTGGGTAACATGAAGATGTGATAGTTCAGTTGCAAATGCTGAATCTCAAGCATGCAGCACAGCATTTTTAAAAATAACAGAATAGTCTAAAATTAACGAGTGAATATATATTGTTTCTAATGAAGAAATAAACAGCAGCTGCTTTTGTGAATGGTTAGTTAAGAATGCCAACAAAGCGATACACAAGAAAATTACATTTTCATATATGTAACTGGTTAATTCACTCATTGCAAAATTTTTGATTTTTACAGTGCAAGATGAAATGATGAAGAGTTGGGTAGTCTTTTAGACATACGTGGTTTCCAGGTGTAATGAAGGTCAATTGCATATAGCTTATGGTGAGATACAATTAGCTAGTGGAGATTGCAAATTCTTGAGCTGCTTGCTTTCTTACAAACTGTACTTTTGACTGCATGCTTTACATTTGTTCTGGAGCTTGAAGCTGATTGTGAAGGACCAAGTGTCTAGATTAATAAAAGCTTTAGCAAAAGTCCGATGTATCGCTTAAATAACGAATAGTTTTAGATATCTAGCTTCACAGATTAACTAGACGAATCAACATCCCAATAATTTGGCGAAGTGTCATACTGTTTGTTGTTACTCTATAGCTCTCATGAGTAGTTGATTTAGATCTGTTTGAAGTAATTTCCGAGTCAACTTTAGTGTTTCCGTTTATTTAGAAAATGAATTTAGGAATTAGGAGAGCATTTTTTATGCGCTTAACATAATAAATCAAGCTCACAATAATAAAAAATAACAATGCATATCCCTCTCTAGTGTCCTGGATACGAATTTATAGTAAAGAAATCAAAATGTTATTGTCGTCAAGTTTATATACATTTATGAACACAAGATCTGCGTAAGCATATTACACTACCACCTACATATGACGTTCCAATGAGACTCATGATAAACTCCCCGTTGTATCTTGGTACTCTGTTATCACGAATGAGTATTATTTGTAGAATCTTACTGGAATGATTTGGATACTCTGCATGCTAACTTCTAGCAACTTCTGATTCCAAAAGCCTATCAGTTTATTCTTTAATCATCCTGTTTAGGATTTTAATAAGTTCTTAGCTGATTTACTATTCATTTAGTGCTCAAAATCTTGACGCTTATGTTACTGTAGTCCTCTCTGCAATTGTACATCTTTATCAAATCTTGAGTGAATCATGTTGCGAATCTTAAAATTCACCTAATCCAATCATTTTGTCCAAATCTACAGCGCTCCACTGGCATCTGCCTCCGCTCTCTTATCTAGTTCTGCATTGCTCAACTATAAATCTTTTTCCAAATTTTAAATGGCTTAGCTTGCAATCCATTGTCAAGTCTACAACTTTTATTCTTACAATCCTGATCTAATGACAAATTGTATCAATGGCTTCCTTAAAAACAAAAAAAATTGCATGATAACTGCTTATTTTTATGGCTTTGGTGATGAAGTAAGGACGTTTGACTGAAGTATTTCAGTTTCACTTCATTTCAGGATCAGGGTATTCCCCAAGCAGCAAACTGTATCTCTTCTACAGTAATTGCTTGGCTCTTCCTTTGTTCACCTGGTCGAAAGTTGTTGATATATTTTCAGAGTTAATTTTTATCCTAAATGATTATATAACTGCGATGGTACTGTTTCTTTACATATTTATGATTGTTAAGTTTTGAATTTGAATAAATCTTGGAAAAATGTAGCTGTAAATGACTGATTTAACAAGGAGGACAGTTAAATTAATTTCACGTTTACCATAGCTATAAATCTTGGTTGAAGAAACGTTTTGGTTTTGTACACTAATCGTAGCAAGTATTTTATAGACCTAATCATTAAAAAGTTGTAAATAAGGAAAAACAAACAGTACAGTTGCGTCTTTTTTCAGAGAGTTTGAAACTTATTACACTTCTTACTAAGGATGTAGGAAGTATTCAAAAAGTGGGGGCACATGCATTCAATGGCACCCTTACTAGGAAGAAAAGGCACTCTATGTCAGTTGAAAAGAGGAAATTTTCATACGAACATGTGAAAAGGGGGGAGTATGTGCCCCATGTACCCTCAGTTGCAATGTTTATTCTACTTAATATCTCTAGTGTATACTATACTCGGTGTATAGCCTGTGCTCTATATCTGGGAAGAGGGTGCAAAGAAAGATATTACTGAATGAAGAAGCATAGCTTTGGATATATCAACAGAGCTTTCATTAATGGACATATTTGCAATTTTGCCTATTTGAAATAGAATACGTATGCAGTGTTAGTAATATCCTTCTCTAGCTGATACCCATATGAACTGCACCGATCAATGCTCTTGAAATAGATTCACCGATCAAGCCTTCAAACCAGGGGCTGTGTAGCATTCGCAATACTCAGTCGCAAGCGATGCCTCTGGCCATACCGAAGATAGCTTTCATTATCTTTGCACTCAATAAAATCAAATGCCTATGCTACGTTGCATGTTTGGACAACATTGTTCATTGTGATCTTACGCAAGCATTTAAATTAAACTTCATATAAACAAAGATCCAAGAAGACAATAGTAAAGGGCACCATATACAAACAAAACTTAAATGAGGCAAGCAGTACTTTGGATGTTGAAAAATACAAGGAATAGAATCCTGCCGCTATATTGGATAAGATAAACCATAACATATGCACAAAAGAAAATGCATGAATAAATGCTATCTATTAACAAGTAAAATATATATGTTACATTAGATATTTGAAATGCAGAATGCACAAGAATAAAACATTACCGTTAAACTTCAGCAAGTTATAAAATTAATCCACACTTATCTCTATTATTTATAACATGTCATCACTGGTAGGAATATAAACCCAGTAAAGGCAATGACAATAGAAAGCAACAATAAAAAGAGATTAAACAAAAGTGCATGTCTCATGAGACAGAGCGTGGTGAGGACAGTACTGAGCAAAAGCTCGAAGAGAATACATGCAAGGAAAGAATAGAAGGCAGCAAATTTAAATGTTATACTAGATTTTTGGTAAAAACTTCCAATAAAGTAGCAACAATGATTTGAAATGCAGCCTGCAATTATTTCAAGAATTCGATCGAACTTTCATTTTAACTATTGATAGCAGAAGTACCCTGAAAAAAGTCATTGCTTATAGCAATACTTAACAGTAACCACTTCTAAATATGCAAAAAGAATATGGATGACTGAAAAAATAATTAACACCATGCCAAGAAAGACTTGAGAGTGACAATAGCAAATTTTACCAAATTAGAATGAATTTCTATTGGGTCACACGTGTTGAGGATATTACAGGCCAGAAAGCAAAAGAATCGTCTCGTTCCATTTAGCAGAGTATATAAAAAGTAAATATGAAAGAGAAACGTAAATACTGACAAAGAAGTATTACCCAGACCCTAGTTTCACGACCAAAGCAGAATTTTTAACCCATTGTCTAAAGTAGCTACCAAGTGGATTGCAAGTTGGGTGCTTGCACCTTGATGTCGCTTTATGGGCCTATGGTGATTTGTGCTTTGGAGTGCTTATGCTCAATCAGATAAAATCTTATAAAACCCTTTGGCGTTTGAGGATGCTGTAGTTCTTAAGATGCTTTATTTTGAGTCATTGAACCTTGAGATCTTTTATACTAGAGAGAGTAATATTTTACTACTGTTGTCTCTTCCAAGCCCTCTCAAAGATAGCACTCTTTCATTCTCTATCAAGCAAGTGGCCATGCTTTGTACTCGAGTGCTTGAACCTTATAAAGAATCAGAGTACTGCAACATCCCTGGGCGAAGTCATAACTTCCATTTGGATGAAACGAGTGCCAGAAATGGTTTCATGATCTATTGCAGAGCTTAATGAGCATTCTGAAGATCGAAGATCACTGAGGAAGACTTGATGGAAAGGATTAGGAACAAGGGGAATTAGATATTTCCTTAATACCTGTAATGTTAGCAGCTGAGTAGTTAGAGAAATGAAACAGCTATCCTGCAATCGATACACTTGCTTCCCTTTTTAGCAACATTGCTAGTTGAGTTCCAGAAATGAAGTAAATTTATGCCTAAATCCACTTCATTTTTAAAAAGGTACAGAAAATGAATCTCTGCTGTGACTGTAATTTAGCGAAGTTTGCTATTTTTCTCCTGATACTGCTCTTCTACGATTGGATATTTTATTTTTTACGTTTTTTAAGTCTTCTTCCTTTCCTAATGCATTTTCTATTAATACAATTCACCTTGGGACTAGCTAACGATCTGGCATGTACTACTCCCATGATATGTGATTTTCTCCTCCATCTAATACAAGCTATTTAGTTTGCAGCTAATTTTTTATTGAAGTTTTGTCAAGTAGAATTGATTGAGCGTGATATTTCTCGGGAGTACAATCATCTATCTTTTAGTACTGTAAAAGCCTCGAATAACCCTCCATTTCTGAACAAGCCACTGTGAAAGATCATTTCTGCAAAAAGCCCCTGCAAAAAGAACAAAAGAAAGTGCAGCTTTTGTGATTACAACGACAGTGATGATGCTGAAGAAATCGTTACTAACCAGCCTAATAAATTTTGCTTGCTAAATAGCATTTTTGACATTTTTTACCTTAGTTGACTGAGAAAATTATCACTTTTGTGACTAGCCGCAGAGGAATATGCCAAATTGAGCAACATCTTTGTGAAATGTATGCTGATATGTAAATGAAAACAGCACTCAGTTTTTAACTATTCTTGTGCAGTTAAAGTCAGTGTAACCTTATTTGCTAATTTTCATATGATACCTAAAGACTACTATGTAAATGCAATAGCACTCGTTTTGATACTATTTTCGGTTTGATACTTTTTAACACAATAATTTTTTATATTTTAATTTGGAATTATTAACCTTCTACAAATATTTTTCTTTTCTTTTAACAATAAGTTTGGGTTTTTTGTCAATAATGTAGAGTAGGCTTAATTTAGCTGTAGCTTAGCTGGCCTTTTGTATGATGATGATGGTGATGATAATGATTATGATGATGATGGTTGATGAATCTGGTAATTTGACCTTTACCGATGGAATTAACCGTTGCAATTTAAAATCTCTTTTTGGGGGTGTAAAGCAACAATTTAATTGTGAATTTACCGACGGGGTTGTGAATTTACCGACAGAATCGTTTGCTTTGCAAAGTTTCTTACATGTATGGGGCTCATCGATGGTAGAGAAGGAAGTTCCACATTCTTTTGACTACTTTTGATTACGTTACACACTCTTTTAGCAAATCATGCAGTCATTTACCGACAAAAGTCATTGAATCTATAAGTTAGTTTCTATTCAAACATGATTTTGTAGCTTCGTTAGAGCACATTTTATTTGTAACGGGGGAATTAAATTTCAAGCTTTACATAGAATATACACTTAAAGTTCTACCCCTAGATCTTCATTTAAAAGCAATGTAAGAAAATAATTATTCAAAGCTCTATATAAATTCTAATCGTCCAGAAATAGGTAAACTTGAATTTTACGTCTGTTATTGCTTCACAAAATTATTACACTACAGGGGGCAGAAAATTTTTTAAAATATAATGAGGTAGGGAAATTCCCCACCAGCTCCTTTCATTGCCCCACCATTGGGACATGTTTGCCCTACAACTTAAGTGCTCTTATGATTCAGTGACTTGTTACATTTTTCTCTATTTGAAGCATTGATGGATCAAACATTTTTGGTCTTAATGAAAAAGTGTTAAATCTCAATTCAGTTCTCCTGGCACTGCTGCTTCTATAGTTGACTCCCCGTCTCTTTACAAAGCTGGAGATGAGCACATTTAGTTATAAACTAATAATAAGTTTTTTGTTATGCAGCCTATTCTAGTGGTTCTCAAAATGTGGTCCGCGGTCCCCCAGGAGACCCTGAAAGGTATTTGAAAGACTGCAAGAAACTTCTGAAGCTTGCAAGTTGTAGAACAAAATTCTTAGACTTTTAGGTCCTTTTTAGCGCAACCGATAAACCGTGACGAATCAGGAAACTAATGATTCCAAACTCTGTGGGTATTTGTCTGTGAAAGTATCTTTATTACTACTTGTTAATTGAGGTTTGCCTCTTGCATCTAACGGGAGATGATCTTATTCGCCGTTGGAATAATTATCTGCGGATAAAAGAGAGTATAAAAGAAACTAAATTTTGGAGACAGTTTGAGTCAAATTCAATGACGTCTGACCAAGATACTGTCTTCCATGCACCATGCATACCATTCTTGATATTGGGAGATACATTCTAAGCCAAAGTAAAGGAAGTGATTTGAAAACTTTCCTGGGGCTCAGCCCCAGACCTCTTTTGTCCTCTTCAAGCCATAGTGTTTGGTAAAGGTATTTATTTTCTTTTATTTACTAACAGTTATAAGGACAGACCTACAAATTTGTGCTTTTAAAGTAAAAATGATAGCTCTGCAACAGACGGAGGTGCTTTGCAGAATTTCCTAGGAAGCTAGGCATGTGGCATAAAACAATTTCTCGGAGCCATGGCAATTTTGAAGCCACCTCTGCTCCAGAGAATGCAAGTAGAAAAAGCATGTAGCAAGGAGCCACCATGCAAAAAAATTTGGGAACCATTGGTCTATAGCAATACTTTAAGAGTGTTTTTGAAAGCCTGTTAATCTGTAGATTCTGCATTTTTCTTAAATGCCCCACCAGGGAAAATCCTATAAAAATAAGCTGAAAAGGGTGCTCTCCTCGAGTTAGTTTTCTTACTAGTAGGAAAACTCCTCCTTAAGAAATTCCAATAAGTTATTATCGACAATTTTAACGTTTAAAAATGTATCGTTGTTGTCTTAAAAATGCATTGTTGTGGTTGAAACTTGTAGTTTGGAATTTTAAATCATAATGAATTGAATTTCACTAGTCGAGCTATTCTAGTTTTTCATAATTCAGTGTTAATTTCATTGAAATTTTCTGTTGTCTACCCATGCATAAGGACTTGGAGTAATTTTTCCGGAATTCGATGCAATATTGAGATATATACACAAAATTGGCCGGTTGCCAGTAAGTAATATATTGCCTAAATATTGAATAGAAAAGCAGACTCTAGAAAAACAGTAAATATATTATATTGCTATTTAGGCCTTAAGCAACGAGGTTCTATTGATAAAGAGCGCCAGCATGACTGAGAATGTGCGAATTCATGTAGAGAGGGTAGCAATTTTTCTTAAAAGGGAAAGGCTGGGCAACATCAAAAACAACCAAATACCTCCTTCAGACATCTTTCAGCTGCGAATTTGGGAAGGCGTATAAAATTTTCTTTAGATCTTTCTGAGGGGTGTCAAGTAAATTTTGAGTTGTAAGTTGGGGTACCAAATCTAATTTGAAGACTAAGATAATCCTCCACTCTCTCCGATGATCTGACAAATCCAACTGTTGTTGCTGTGGTGCTATGGAGATATTTGCTGTTGTTGTTGCTGCTCTAATTTCAAAACTTTAATGGCGGCAGTTTGTCAGCTTATAGACAAGCCGCAAAATGAAGCTGAGAAATGCAAGATATCATCACGTCCATCACATTGTACTTAATACACTATGAGGAAAGGTATAATTCATGTGTGGATAAAATTGAAATCTTGAATGTCCTCTTTCCCTGTTTCACTTGTTGTTCACAGTGTCGTCCTCTTTATTCGCTTGTTGTTTATTTTGCTTCTGCTTCTGTTTAGTGTACACTAGGAGGACAAAGAAACTTTAACATTTTAAAGTTTCAAGATTGTTTCATCTCAAATTGCTTATCTTTGTGTATGAATGTTTTAATAAGACCTCTACTACTTATTTTCACTCATTCTTTGATTTAGTGGAATCTGTTCATCAACATGGTACTCGTCGAGCTACCAGGAATGATATTTTCTTAACTCATAAAAATACTATGCAATGTGGAATTATGTCATTGCGTTACTGTGGTGCTAAGTAGTGGAATACCATTCTCGTTGAAGTAAAGAAATTCCTTTCTGTTACTAGTTTTTGTAAAAACCTGAAATCATATTTATTTGACAAAAGTTACAAGAATTGATTGTTGCTATTAACAGCAGATATGCAATGAATCTGAACAATTATTATTTGTAAATTAGTGCTAAAGGGGTGCTCTCTCCTTGATTAGGTTGCCCATTAAGAGAGTTCCTCCTTAAGAAATTCCCCTCCATACACTTTGTTTTTCATTTTGTTTCCATTGTATCTTGTATTTGTTATTTAGTTTTTCTGTAATATCTTTTTTGTATATGTATATGTAGTTTTAATTGAATCTGTGTGTAATGGAATTTTAAAACATGAAACTGAACTGAAAAACTGAACTGAAGGTATTACAACACCCTAGTCATAATGGCCTCCAATTTTTTTGGACTTTTACCACCATAAAGATTAACATTAAGTTATTACCTATCATAGAAGTTAAAAATATACTAAATTTAGAGTCAAAAACTAGGAAATTTATAATGGGGTTCAATAACAATAGGACTGACATGATACCACAAGAAATGAAACAGTTATAAACAAAATAAATGAAGTGGCTAGAACAAAAGAGTTGTGAAATGAGGAGAAAGCTATTGTTAAAATTTAAGTATACAAGGTCTTTCAATAAGACTTGAATGTTGATCTTTACCATCAAATGACATTGAAAGGATGCAAGTTTGCAGAAAAACCAATGAAAGTGATGATTCATAATGTTTAGCTGCAAAATTCTCAAATTCAACATTGGTAATGTTTTGGGGATCTGTTGGGCCTAAAAGTCTTGTCAAATATGCTGCTTGCAACAGACAAAACAATGTAGAAAGTATATGGAAAGATTGCAGGATATCATGTTTCAAGGAGCAAAAGCAATGCTTAGAAAGAAATTGAGCCATGCATCTTCCCACATGTCAATACAACCCCTCAGAAATAAAAATTTACCAAAATTTACCTGAACATCTGTAAAATCAGTGCCCTTCCATGGCCAGTGCAGAGCCCCTACTTTAACATAATTGCAATTATCCTTTTTTCCATGAAAGCAAAATTAATCCTGATGCACAAGATCCTTCAAGGTCCAGGCAACAACTTAGCAAAAGTGTGTTTAAAGAATGGAGAAAATTCCTAGTTTTCTTCATAAAGCAACTTCACACATCCATTCCAAAGTGACTTTTGACTGTTGTTACAGCAAGAGGCCACTCCACAACTATTAATTTAACTTAAACCTTACTGTAGTATTTTACTTTAGAGCTTTGGAAGTCAAAACAGTTATATTTGAAGCATGGCCTCATTGATTTCCTTATTTGTGTGCCCATTGGTTGATAAAACACAGGTTAATCAGACAAGAATAATATTCATTGGCATCACCTGCCATATATTGACTTCAGAAGTTTTGTAATACTTTTTTCCTCCTAGTGTAGTTTTGTATGTGGCCAAACAAACAAACTATATCTGTTTGTTTGGCCACACACAAAGCTACACTCCATGCCTGTATAATTCATGCATAAAATTGTCTGCACCATGTATAACTGTTCCAACTGAGACTGGATGTACTGCATTTTGTCCTTGATGTTTTGCTAATTGTCTTTTTCTTATAATGATGAGAAAGGGAGGAGTAGAGACCAACAGTCACTTAACCAAGCAATTGATGACCTTTTTGGTGGTGATGATGATGGTGAGAGTTTGCTTTTTCTGATTTCCCACATGGACAGCTACTGTAGAAACTTTAAATTGTATTCTTGTGCTGAAAGCTCAGCAGATTGTTATTGCAAATTCTAAAGCAACAGAAGCAATGAAAATAATATTGTATTGAATATTGTGTAGAGCTAAAAACATTCATTGCATAATTTTATTTGTTATAATGTTACAAAGCTATATAGCTAAATATATTTTACTATATAGTAAAATGCACTTTTTTCTTCTTTCAGGAGACATAGTTGCATCAAAGACAAAATTTGGAGCTAAAAATGCTTCATCACTTGGCAAGGTATATTTGTATTAGGATCAATTAAAATTTCTGATTAATTGAATGATATTTTTGTTTGTCTTGCTATAGAATCTCTTTGCAGTAGACCAGCGAGTACCTCTTGAAGTTTGGTCATAGCATCATAACTGGCTGAATTACCATACTGTGGAATTGTTTCTGCTATGTTGGGCTATTATAATCATCTTTTAATCCACATGCTATTACAAGGCATTGTCCTTGTTTTCTTTAAGGCATTTCATGCACTGTACTTTTTGAAGACTAGTTTCTTTGAAATTCTTTAATCAAAAGGAATGTTGTGGTGTATATCTATACATGACTGTGCCTCTGTTTACTGTGCTTACAGTAATTATTGGTGTTTAACTAGCATTGCTCCTTTTCTAGAAGAGCAGTTCAAGCAGCATTCCAAAGAAAGCTTTAACATCCAAGTATTTCACAAGTTTTTTAGTGTAAAGAGGCCATGAGTGTGTTGTGGTTTATAAATGTTGCACATGAATCATTAATCTTTTACATGAAAAGTATTCTTATACAAAGTAGACCATAATGTTGAAAATACTGAAAGTTATATGGTGAATTCACATTGCAATTATTATTTTGAATTTTGAAGGCAGCATATACCTTGATTTAGTGCAGGTAAATGCAGAGAAAGATAGACTTACCAAAGCATTGAAGATGACTTCTACATATTGCAATCTAAAGCTCATCAAAGGAAAACACCAGGATTATTTTTAGTAGATGAAAGATGAACATCCCTAATGTATTTCTTTTTTGGACCAGTTTGTGCATAGACATTTTCAATAATTTTTGTATGAAAGTATTTTTGCCATATAGTTGGCCTTGCTACCACTGGAATTGTAAATGCATGATACTTCACATCATTGTAATAGTTTATTGTTGCATCGTGTTCTACTTACTTATTTGAATGTAATTTATTCTTGTAGAAGTTGTTGAATTCTGTCTTGCAGTGCATCATCTAAGGATTTTTACAGCAGTTTGTCAGCTATTGCTGGTCATGACATATCAGAAGGAAATGATGAAGAGGTATAACATCCTTTTCCTAAAGCTTTTTCTTTTTGGTAGGAGGCAACATTGATGATACCGTCAGCTTGGAATCCCAATTTGATGGAAACTCTTTGGTGTTTCTCCAAATATCTACAGGAGAAAGATCAATTCTAAGCTAATTCAATTACTGAGTTTTGTTTTTATATAGCAAAATTACCACTTTTTGCCATTTGCATTTTCATTTTTTATGTTTTCAGCTTCTAATATATGGAAGAAATCAGTGCTAGTACATGTATAAGATAGTTAATCATCTTACTACAACCATTATACAAGCATCTTTGAATCTTTAAATCCAGCATTTTTATCTAGGCATTTCAGATCATTTCAAATAATTTTCAGCTGAACAAAAATATTTATTTTGAAAAATCATGTAGTGCAAGGATCTTGCATTAATGATCCATATGGATTGGTCTTAGTGCCACTGTCAATTTTTATTTTTCTTGTGACTAAAGAATGAAGCAAAGAAGAGATAGAGTATTGACTTTAATGGATCACCACTAGGAATTGTGTTTTGCTAGATTAGAGCACTGAGGGGTGTTTAAAAGGTGCCTTATGGTAAATATGTCTAGTGCAAAGTTTAAATGATACATTCTCCATAGGTATACAGAGAAAGAATCTTGTGATGATAGATAAACTATTTTCATACTGAATATATTGATGGGTTTTTGTTGAAGTAAAATACCATTATAGAATGCTTATAAGCATAAATGCCATTTTCTCTGCTACAAAGGATGCTGAAGTTGATGTGCAAGATGCTGCAGAGATAGCAAAAGGCTTAGCTGTAAGTTTCATGACTACTTCTTTACTCTACTTCTATGAAGAACTTTAATGAAAAACTTTGATAGTTCAGTGTGTGTACTGATTCAAAGTATAAATCCTTTCCCCCTCTTCTCCCTGAATAAACCCATTCTTAAAGTAGTTTATACACTAAGGCAAGAAATTTGTTTGTAAGCATTGCAAATAGTCCACACCCCTAACATATGACTTTAGCCATTTTTGCATATAGTTGTACTTTATAGAGTTGCCATAGATAATCATGCATCAGTCAAAATAGTTTGCACTTTCATCAGAGAAAATCAAAGTATTTCAGTAAGCCCTCCCACTATCTAAAATAGCGCTCTATATTGCCGGCGGTGACGGCCTGGCAGATGGGGGGGGGGCGGAGGCCCAGCAAAGCGTTTTGAAGGGATGCTGGAGAGGAGAAAGGGTCGCTCTAGCAAACAATGAGGAATGTGAAACTGGAAAACAATTAGCGTAACTCTGGAAGTGAACAACATGTTCCGGCCGTATGTTAAACAGGCAGCTGTAATACAAATTTTATTGTTATATTTCTTCGTGTATTTAGCTGTCTTTGACGATGACATGTAACCTCGTTGCCCTCGAATCCACATCAAGCAAGTGAACTCGAGGGCAACGAGGTGAAATGTGAAGTAAATTCACCAAGTAAAGTGCTTATCGAAGTAGAGCTCTTGGTCCAATAATCGATCTTGTATCTGACAAATTGTTATGAAAAACTTTCAGTTTGGTTTGCTCTCTTTTAAAACAGTGAGGCCTCTATGAATGCATAAGAAAATCTCTACGGCTTCTGGAAGAAAGTCATTTACAAAAATGAATCCCAATATCTGGCAATGACGCTACTGATGAATATAAGAGGTCTTTTGGCGAATGTCCTATTGACGAGGAAGCACCAGGTCAAATTGAAGCAGACATGTATTGCTGATACAGTGTCCAGTGAACCACCCAATTCAAAAAGGTTCCGATGCGGACATATGTTCTTTCTCTGACTAGAGATCAATGATGAACAAACTGTTTGTGCAAAATTCCAAAGTACTAGAGGGTATGACCTAAAGTATTTTCTCGCTCGCTCTGCTCGCGTATCTAGGACCTCCCTTCTTCTACGCGAGTGATTTCCTCACGTTATAGCTTGTGCAATTTACAAAATTTTAGGTGCGCTTGGAGGGACATTTGTGGTTCCTATCAGCTATTTTATTTGAGTGCTTCCACTTTTGCACGGTTCCCTAACATTCAATGAAAAATACTGTTGTTTCAGCCATAGTAGCCATAGTGGCTGTGAAGCAATTACCAATTACACATTTAAGTTCTTCATGAGGGAAGGGAGTGCTTACAGGTCGTTGGCCACCCCTGCGAGAAAAAGCCAGGCCGCTACTAATTGCCAGCTTCTGGCCCTTGCAATGATGATGATTTTGTCCCCAAAACCCAAAAAGATTGGTAACCCCTTTTCTATGCAATATAGGATAATTGATTTCATCATTGATCTTTGCACTGAAAAGAAATGCGGCCCTCTAGCAAGGCAACAAGTTATGTTGATCTCTCTTCTTGGTGTCATTTGTTTGTAGTCCAACGCTGGTCACAACTCTCGCAACTGTTGGTCAAGGAAAAGATATATCTGGAGAAGGCTACTTTGATTGTACACTACCATTCATGTGCAACATTACTCATCTACATCATCACTGCCCGGCAAAGAGATTCGATTGCGTTACGAATTTTGCTATTTTGCCTGTCAAAGCCCCACGGCCGTGGTGTTTACCCCCTTCGTGCAATTGTATGTTTTCATGGGTGTATATGTGATATCATCTTAAACAAACCCCAAACAAACAAGAAGTTTAGTATCAGTATCGGGTTTATCTATCAAACTATATCGATAGCTTCCTTGGAATGATCCACTGCTGGTCTTTCATGCACATTGTAGTTCACTGCCAATGTTCTTGTATCATTCTCTAGGGGATGGATGATCTGGAATCAGATCTGTTTGGATCATTTACTAGTAAAAAGGTGAATCAAAAAGCAAAAGGTTTGCATTTTCTTAATATTTTCGTATTCTCTTGAATGCTTTTGAGAGTAGGCCTTGCTCCTGCTTCAAAGGAGCTTCAGTCTACATTAGAATGTTATGTTGCAGTGTTCATATATATATATATATATATATATATATATATATATATATATATATATATATATATATATATATATATATTNNNATATATATATATATATATATATATATATATATATATATATATATATATATATATATATATATATATATATATATATATATATATATATATATATATATATATATATATATATATATATATATATATGAGCACTACAACATAATCTTGTTATATAGCTTTCCGTATCTTCTCATTTTAATTCGTTTTATTCAATTTTACTTAGTGCATCTCTTGCTGCTTAATGGTAATGCAGTGATTCCTTCAGGCGCAGTAAAGGCCGATCTCCATTGTAATCGCTCTCAAAGCGACCACAGTGACCACGTGTGACTGTGAGAGTGAGAGCGTTAGCGACTAATCGTTTTGTTCGTTGAACAAAGCGAATGAACTGGAAGTCAGGAGTAACAGGGACTCATTTATAAGGGATCTTAGTAAGTTTTTGAGATGTGAGAATATTCACATCAGTGGATTCATTTGACACAAATGTAGTTCAATATCACACCTGTGCATCAATGATATCGTCATTAGCTATGTGACATGTGCTCCTCTGCTATGGCCAATTGGCAGATTTCTTTTCGCAGATATCCCATTGGTCGATCTCTTTTCTCTGAGCACAACTTCGCGTGTTCCACTTTGTTACGTAGAAACTGACCTGGAAACTTTATAGCTACAGTAGATCGATATTTGAGTTTGTTTGTTGATTTGTTGTCAAATTGTTGACCGTAATCTTGCTGTAAAAAGTTAGCTAGTAGGAAAGAAGGGGTCAATTGGGAGAGGACTTAAAAAGGAATTTATAATAGATAGATTTTATGCGTATTGGTTTAAATAATCCTTTGATTGCCTCTTCTTATCGATAGGAAGTAGCTCTTTATTTGACTCAAAGAAAAAGAAGAAAAAGCCCGAGTCTACAGGTGAAATTTCGATATTACTCTATTAGCTTTGTTGGTACATAGAATCCATGATACTTGTGATGATAATCTTTCCTTCAGCAAATCCTGGTATTTGAATGTTTAAACGAGCTTTGTACTTGTCATTTTTTGAAAATGACTGTAATTATTGAAGTAGCTCCTTCGTTGTTTGCCCTTGTCCACATGCACTGCTAAGTAATTCAAGAAGTTAGGACTTGGTTGAACAGGAACAGGATGTTTTCTCAATTGGTGTTATAGAACAAGTGCTTTCTTCCTTTCGGTGCTAGAATTAGCCAGTCAACGTCATCATTTCCTGTTATGCATAGGCATTATTTATGGACATTTGAAGTTCATCTAGTACAGTGGTTTTCAATCTTTTTGCTGGAGCAGAACCCTAAGGCAATTTTCCAGTAGCTCAATGAACCCCCTGTTTACATATCTTCATTAGTGAATACAAATTGCTCTCGATCATAATATTTGTGCAACTTCTTTGGGAAGCCATACTGTACTGAGGGAACACTAGTGTTCCACGGAACCCCGATTGAAATCTGTTAATCTAGTAATTCTTTCATCTTGGTCTTCCAGTGGCATCTTGCTAGGATGACCTTTCCTGGATCGAATCAAACTAAAATGATTGCTTTACTAAGAGCGTGCTTCTTCTGCTAGAATGAATAGATATAGAGTTTTCGATATCATTTAGTACAACCCCAAACATATTACGTACATTTTTGTTGGCTATCTGTTCATTTTTGTTTCAACAGCCACTCCAGCTGCCTCCAATATCTTAGTTACCGACTTGCTTTTCCTGCAGATTTTGATGAAGATGACCCCCTGGCAGGCTTGGGGCTTTCTGATGATGATGATATCCCGAGTAAACCAAAGCCAAAAAAACCGGAACTGACAAGGAGGCTTTCAGGAACAAGCAAAGGCAAGGTTGATCCTAACATTGCCATATCAGATGCTCAAAGCCAAAATTCTACCCCAGTACGATGTAAGTACATTGAAGCTATTTCAAGTCAATTTATTCAATATAAATAGAGGTTGAGACCCTTATCTCTAAAACTTTATACATATATTTGCCAGTTTTAGAAAGTAGATATGGTTGGGGATGTGATACTTGTGATAGTTTGAACATCCCATTCATTGTGAACTATGTATGCTATCTTGTACTGAGGCCTGGGACAAAAGCAGCATCGGAGCTGTTCACTCTTATAGCAGTACAGAACAAAGCTCTCGCCATACTTCATACAGCATGTAGAATTACTAGTAATGAAGTTTATGTGTATGTTTATTTATTGTTACACTTAGTGCTGTTCTCTGTGTTTCACATGTGCCATTTTTCACTTGTTTACCCTAGGTAAGATCACTGTATCACAAACATTTTTATCGTTCGATCAATACCTAAAGCATTCTACTTTTACATGCAAAAGTACAATCAGAACTTATCTGAATAAGAACATGTTTTCATGCATTTGCATCATACTTGCCCTGTTTTTCTCTTACCTAGCCCCTAGCTTTGATAGAGATGATCCATTCTTGGCCACTGACCCTCGTCCGCGGTCTGGTAGTGGAACGGACCGAAAATTCAAGCGCATTAACAGCTGGGATGAGCCTTCAATTGGAACTCAAAGTGAATCAGAGTTAACACCTCGATCAAGATCGGGATCAAGTGAACAGCAAATGAAAAACGGCAGAAGAGGATCGAAGAAGAAGAAAGTAAATCCATCACCGCCCAAAGCCGAAATTGAAACAAAGAAAGACCGAGGTTTGTTTGCAATGGAGTTAGAACTATTATGTAGATTTTTGTTCTGAAGCTGCTAGCTTTGGAAATACTTGATTGACAGCCCCTTTAGATATAGCACATCTTCATGTAAGACTCTTGATTTGAGGCTATGAGCTCGAATCAATTTGAAAATAGTACTATTTTTCCCCCGCTTTCATTCATCAAAAGATAAAACTTTCATTTTACTGAATTCTCGTCAATAGGAGAACAGCTTTAAGATATTGTTGCCTTCAAGGGTGTGCTAGCCCCGTATTGATATAGATGTCCCATGTTAGATAGAGGTTATCCTTGTACCTGCTCTTGCAAAAGTACTGAAAGCCTATCAGGGCTGCCTATTTTTGTTTTACGTATTTATTGAAAGATTTTAGTGATAGAGATTTTTTCTCTAGTTACAAATGCAAGTCAATGGCTATTAAATGAGGATATAAGAACAGCTTAGACAAAATCCAGGGTATTTCGAAAACGTTGTATAAAGTGAATGTATTGTATTTCGAACATTTTCACGATCTCCTTAGAGTTCAAATTCTCAAATTTTCCTGTATATCATTCCGCCCTTCTAGTTGTTGGGGACTTTATTATTGTTTTGAGATTTGATTATAAAGTACTATAAGTTGTTGTTTTCAATGCTCCTCCTCAGAGGCAAGTCTTGCAATATTGAAATTATCATTATTGCGCTAAGTTTTCATGCTGTTACTTTTTTCCATGCTAGCAGAAGATTCACATGATGTGCCTGATAGTAGCAGGATGGATCACAACCAATCTGCTACTGTTGAGCGACCGAAAGGCAAGGACAAAATCAAACCTGCTAAGCAGATTGATGATATATTTGGAGATGAAGAAGGCCTTCCAGGTGAGTCAAAATTTTTTTGAGATCGCCAGAGAAAGCTGTAAAGGAAATCTATGGAAGGAACTCCTACCCTGTCAACATTCGCCTTTGAGAATGTATAATCGATCAGCACTTTCACTGAAAGGTAATTTCATGTGGAAATTTCGTTCAATATAGCTCTCTGTCTGGCCTTTTTACGTCAACAGCGCTTTTATATGTTTTCTTCTGTTTGCAGTGTTTTCTTGGTTCCCTTCTGACCTCTTTATAGCTTTGTGCTTTATGCTTCAAAAGTGTGTATTTTTAAGGTTTATTCTGGTCTTTTATTTCCTGAAATTATTGTCGTTTTTTTCGAGATTTTGCAAAGTAATTTTTATTATCCTGATTATATAGGTTTAAGTGAGGACGAAAGTTCTTCGCCAAGGAAGAAACCATTAAAAAGTATTGTTGATGATGCAGAGCCAACACGAAGTGCGGCAGCTGCACTTGATGATCTTCTAGGAGGTAAATCAAAGGTAAAAGAATCAAAGAGTAGAAAGCCAACTTTTCTTGAACAGATGATGTCAAAAGGCACAACAAAGAAGAATGCTTCTGGTGCGTTTCTTTACTCAAATGTTTTATTTCAGTATGCAGTCTAAAAAGTTCTTTCCTTTGTATCTGTTTGACGAGATTAGTATCAAAAGTAACACGTATTAACTATAGAACGTATACTCTGCAGTTTAATTTGCTGTGTCATTTTATCTTTTACATTTGCATCTGTTAAAGAAAATTAGCTGAACTGCAGCACTTGCCTACAGTCATTCGTAACTGGTTGCATCAGGCATTGCCAGTTGGTTTCTTGACTATAATTGTTTGCAGATTTAGATACTGAAAGTCCAATCACAAGCCCAAGAGAAAAAAGTGTTGCTTTTGGTGGATACAGCCCATCTGTTGGTGGTGCAATGGAACGCCCGATATCTGCTCCTAGCAAGAGAAGCGTTCGATTTGCGGATGAGCTTGGTTTTGATGAGCTTGACCTGTCGTTGAATGATAGTAGGCCATCAACAGCCCCGGGAAGTGGTCGGTCAAGGATGCCTAACAGATTAAAGGATGCCAGTATAGGTTCCTCCTTTGAGGATGAGAATACAGACATGTCTCTGGATCTGAGTACTAGTGATTTCAAGAGGTCTTCAACCCCAACTTCAACAGCTGTGGGTATGTTTCATCTCGGCCGGTGTTATTTTTAATCCGCCAAGTTTCTCAATAATATTGAAATTGAACAAATCAAAGGTTTTGCAATAAATTTGAATTCATAAAACTTTTGCTGTACCTTGTATGTAGTCTTGTTGCATATCTTACACATTGCATTTTTCATACTACTGCTGATACTTTTTTCCACGCACCAGCAATAGTTGCTTTAATTGTGTTTTTAAAGTGTCATTTCCTGGCTGTCGTAGATACAAAGGACAGATATCAGAGCCAGAGTAAGACCAAGGATAGCACAGACAAATCATCGATTTCTACTAAGCCTTCAAGCCCAAGGAGAAGCCTACAAAATTCAAGAAGAAAACATCAAGTTATGGGTAATGCACAATAGCACTAAACATATACAGATAGAGAGATGGTGAAAGTATCTGCTAAACCGTACCCGAGGCATTCATAGATAATAGGAAACGTATTTTACTTAATAGCACGGAAGTTGTGAAAAGAAACCATCGTTATACCGTCCTGAAAAGAAAGAGTCATATAATATTACCTGAGGGTCTTTTTTTTGTTTTGTCTCTCATGAGGCCAATGTATGCAACCAGTGTTGAGTTCCTAACATCGCAAAAACTGAAAACCGTCAAAAACCGTTCAATTTTATAACCGAAAAACCACACGTAGAAAACCACAAAACCGAAAAGATTTCGAAGTATCGCACTTGACCAGAACTGGACCAATTGGCTTGAACACACAAACATTATCTTCCAAACAATCCATATCTTTTATTCTAAAGAATTATTGAAACCCTGCCGATGATTACAAAACGTTTATAGAATTTTTCTTTGATCTAAATGCTCTTGTCCGCAAGTTTACACGTACATAACCGTAAATTTTTACACTTTTATTGTACGTTACACATGACATTTGATGAAAACTGCAAAAGCCGCAAAGCTACGGTTATGCGCAGCAAAGCCCGTACAGACTGACATTTCAAAAACTGGATTCAGTGTTCAACACTATAAGCAACCAACCTCAATCTGTGTAACTTCATTGTATGCTCTTCCTCCTTTTATTTTGTTATTTTGTTCTGTATGTTGACTTCATTACTGTGAGTCTTTGCAAGTATTACAGTGACTTCATTTCTGTGAGTCATTGTTGGAATTTCTGAACAAAGAAGTTGCCGCTGTGCATTCATTCCTAAAACAATTTAACCAGCGTAGAAAAGAAGTAACGATCTTAAGGATTTAGTATAAAAAGAATAACCAAATACTCAATATTGATTATTTCTTCAGTTTATAGTTGGAATGCAGTTAATAGTTTTTTGCTTGAAGCTTGATCATTACCTTTTGGCTATCAAAGTGCATATATTCCTTGTTTGCTTTTTCTTTTGAACAGCAAGTTATACTTTTTTGTAATTGCTCTATTTTCTTCTATTTTATTAATGTTATTAGTGGCACTCATATGAAAGCTTTGCATAATTCACCTGCAAACACTTTACCTACAAATGCGAAATATTACAATCTTTCACTTATCCTCTGTTCCATTAAAGGTGAAGAACAGCAAGCAGATCAAGACAATTGGCTTGGATTAGGTGATCCACAAGCATCCCATGCTGACAAAAATGTTTCCAAGTCAAGTGAACCCATTTCTTCAAGGACAGAAAGTGAGGATAAAAAGGTAGTAGGAAGCAGAGCTGGACAAGTGTCCCAAGATGATTGGTTGGGATTAAGTGATGAAAATATACACAAGACTCTTCAAAGTGAAGCACAAGGGTCAAATGACCAAATGTCAAATCAAATTAAAGGTTGGGAGTCTCAGTGTTCTCCAGCTCTTTAGTGCCATTACACGCAGAAAACCTGAACCTTATAGTTACTCAGTAGTATGCTACATGTTGGGGACAATTGTCTTTTTGTTTGTCTCTCAATGTATAATTCTACATGGAATAGATCTATATGGAACGGATTCTTGTGAGAAGCCGGTGGCTGTATTTATGTTTTAATTATAAAGGGCCTGGCTGTGTGGTGCATGACATTATGGTGTCTTTCAAAATACGACCAAATAAATAACTTTCATTATTTCATTTCTTTCTATCATCCAATATCAGTAGTGATATAATGTATTTGATATTCAGTGTTGACTTAATGGACTCATACTCTTTCTTGTTGTGTTAATAGAACAGACAATGGTAATTTGGCTTGTCATTTCTTAGTATTATGATGATTGCCAAGCAGAACTAAGCTGGCGAAGCGTTTTTAGGCCTGGAACGGTTTAATAAAGCGGTTCTTTTGCTTTTTGTAATTATAGAAACATCAGAAAAAAAGAAACAGAATGAAAAATCATCCGCACCTAATGATGAGTATGATGATTTCCTTGTCTTCTTTGCTAGTACTTTTTTACTTTTTTACTCCCATGAAGAATAAGGAAGATTTCCTATACTCACGAGAAGATGGATTGAAAATGTTCATTTCTTGCTTTGTTTGCATTGGTTAGCAGATAGTAGAGTTTTGTGACGAATTTTGGACCTAAGACAATATTCTTCTATGACTGATCATTAGAGACACTATTTTATAATTTGCCATATTCTGTCATGAACTTGATTAAGTAACTATCCTGTGCATTCAAACAATGTTTTGAATGAGTAGTAATTGCTTCACAGCATATCTCTTTCCTTAGCCTCTTTCCATGGGAAACTCCAGGACTTCGTGAAAGACCAAGAAGAAGAAACAGAATACTAGAAGACACAACAAGAGAATCAGAACTAAAGAAAAATGAAGCTTCTGCTGTCTTAAAAAGAGAGTCATTTGTTAATTCTTCTTCAAAGGAGAATAGGAGCGAAGCAATGGCGAAACATGCAAATCAAATTGATGTGAGCGAAAAGAATTTGCTTTTCATAAACGATTCGTTTCTTTTTTGTTTATGTAATCCTTTCTTTGCGAGTAAAGGAAATTCATATGTTCAAATAGATTGCGAAATCAAAGAAATTCAAATTAATTTTTAAATTCCTGTACTCAAAGTAGATTGTGAAATCCAAGAAATTTAGATACATTTTGTGCTACAGTGCAACTGCGCACTAGCCGGACTACCGGGGTACATTCTCCTTTAGAAATAATTTTTCAGGGGCGCCAAAATTGCAGGCAGCGATGTTTTAGCTCCTTCAGTGCTTGGAAGGGCCTCATTTTGAGGTCTGAGGAAGCATGAATTTTGTCAATCACGAAAGTGCCCCCAAAATGTTCTCTTCCAGCATGCTGCTGCTGCAGCAAGATGTTTCCATGACATCAATCACTTGTGTGCATGTTTGCGGCAATTTATCATGTTTTCCATGGTTTTGATATACAAATTCAAAGTTCTAGAATGAAATGCTATGACCAGTATTGTACATCTGTTTGATTACTAGGGCTTTACAAAGCGTGTCGAAGTACGTTATAGATTATGCATATCGTAAGTAGATTATATCAAAGTTGATATAAAACCATGAATTCCATTTAACCAGTCATTCCCAGAACTTTATTTGACATGAAAAGTTTAAGCCCGTCTTTACACAGCACTGTCTATTGCTTGTTTTGAAATGTAGACGTTAGTCGTCTGGATTCGTAATCAATTGCGAACGTTTTTATTTGTGCAGCTAAGCTTTTGAGTCCACAGAGGTGTAGTATATTTTCCTTGGTCATTGTGGCAATTGCTAGTCCACAGAGGTGTAGTATATTTTCCTTGTTCATTGTGGCAATTGCTAGTCCACAGAGGTGTAGTGTATTTTCCTTGTTCATTGTTGCAATTGCTAGTCCACAGAGGTGTAGTATATTTTCCTTGT
>OLMO02000286.1:6891931-6913962 GCA_900291935.2 Cassiopea xamachana
GGCAATTGCTAGTCCACAGAGGTGTAGTACATTTTCCTTGGTCATTGTTGCAATTGCTAGTTCACAGAGGTGTAGTATATTTTCCTTGTTCATTGTGGCAATTGCTAGTCCACAGAGGTGTAGTATATTTTCCTTGTTCATTGTGGCAATTGCTAGTCCACAGAGGTGTAGTATATTTTCCTTGGGCATTGTTGCAATTGCTGGTCTTATTTGCACGGCAAGATTAGCCTGGCCTGGGCTTTCTAGTTTGGCTATGACTGAAGAGATGAACTGCATCGTCCAAGATAGATCACAGTTTTGCAGTATTATGCCAAAGTCAGAAATCAATTAGATATTATTATTTGGTTTCTTGTTTGTTATTTGTATTTTAAGACCCTTTTATCCCTATTTCCTTTTCGTGCATACCTTTCCCCCAATTTCCATGCTTTCTTTTATAGGCTGGTAAGGCTTCTATCTTCGAAAAGCAGTTACAGGCAAAGCGAAAGCCGATTTCAAATGATAATTCGAATGTCATTCCTTCTTCAATGAGCCTGGGCTCATCAATGGATGTAGCAGAAACCACATCACAGCAATCACAGCGCCAAAATAGTTTTCAATCGGCAACCATTTCACAACAGCCTCAGATGGTAGAGCAGCCGGCGTTCGTCAGTCAACAGTTTCCTCCTTACACTGGCAGTAGTATGTGCATATCGGCAATATATTAGTAAAACATCCATCTATTCCAGAAGACATAATAATGCTCTTCCAGTCTTCAATGAATGATTTGTATCCTATTGCTAGCCTCCGATGCTATCATGTTCTCAGTGCCTTGATTTCATTTTAAAATTTTAACATTTTTAGAAAAAGCTCGTCCCTCTCTGACTAGCCATTCAATGAAGGATACCTCTATTTGGATTGGAAATCACCTAAAATAGTTCAGAAACTACATTTGACATTCCATAACTCGATTGCTCGTTGTCTCAAACATTCGCTATCCCAAATAATTTCGATTTCCCTTGGGAGGATCGAGTTAAAATGAAGTCAACTGTACCATATTTTTCACTGCATGCAAGCACTTCTTTGGAGTAAAAGCGTGTTTTTGGACTTGCCAAAGTTATTTGTACTATTCTCTTGATAGAGCCTTCTATCACTGAAAAGCTGGTCAACAGGGAACGAGTTTATCAAGGTGATTTGTCTCGGGCATGTCATTGTTGTTGAATGATGCACGCTGTATGACCACACAAGCTTGAGTATTTAGTTTAGGTAACTCACGTTACTGTTTCCATTGCTCAACTCGTATTGACAAGAATAATACACTCAGCAATATGCACGTGTTTCCAAAACTAAGGAAAAGGTAAGAAGTAAAGGTAATCCCGTGCACTTTCGTGCGTAGTTCAGTGCCTGTTAGAGAGGGCACTTAACCTGAGTCATCAGCATGTGAAGTAGGATGGTCAGTTCCTTTCCTCACCGACTTTACTCCCCAGTGTTGCCACCAGGTACCCATTTGCTGCTGGGTGAACAGTGAGCGAGCATTCAGTCAGGGCATCGAGTCGGACTTGAACCATAACACCTTCCGCACCGAAGGCATGCGCTCTAACAACTATGTCAACACTGACGAGTTTTAAAAGTTGAATGAAATGTAGTTAAGGAGCAAGACTTAAATAAATACGACCCCTAGATGAACAGATCCGTACTAGATACACTTTCTTTGTATTTTTGTTTTCAGATTTAAATAGCTTTCGTAATTCATTGCTGTTTTTCGTGCGTATCATTTTATGAAATGAATTGCAAAATTAAAGTCACAAAATTTCGTTTGCCTACTATATTATGATGCCAAATTGTTGTTGTTGTGAATTGAAATTGGTAATTTTTATCAAAGGTTCCAGTACTGCAAGTAGTGGAAGCCAGTTACTTTACAATCAGGATACTGTAATGAATCAGACATTCGCTGCTCAGCATCCAATGATATTGAATCAAATGGGTGTGAACGATCAAAGCATACTGCTTAGTACAAAACCATCGCTTCTTGCAGTTTCTCTGGAAAAAGCCAATGCTGAAAAGGTAGTGCAGCAGGTAAGTAATATTAAAATGCTATTATGAGATCAATATTTAGTCCCATATTCAATATAAATATTTATTTAGGATTTCTCCATGCTTCATGGTGGTGGTAACGTATACGAAATTTATGATCGACTTTGCATTTCAGTGAAAAGAAAATTTTACTTTCTTCAAAAACAGCAAAATTTTTTATCGTTCACGATTGTCAGCAGTTGAACTTAATATATTGTGGGGTGGGGGATACTTGAAAGTCTCCTAAAATGCTGAACATCAGATCTGAAAAAAGTTTTGAGCTTCATTTGTTTCTTTAATATGTAACTGTACAGTCACTGCAGTAAAAGACAGGAAGTAAAAGCAGCTTTGAAATTCGATGGTCTAGCTATATAATGTTGATGATAAAAGTTATTCCAAAAATATGGCATTGGTTGTACAAGCACGTGTGAAAATGTTCGCTTATAGTATGCAGTCCGTTTACAAACCTAACCACAGCTCCAAAATCTTTGCTAGCCATCTGCAGGATATTTGCCAATTCTAGCGTATATAGAGGACGGACAAGCCCAGTGGATGTTCTTTTTGTATCGATGTGGGTAAATAGACACTTTCAGTTTTTCGTGGATTGCACAATTCCATAAACACATGCATGCCTTTAAAGGAATGCCAAACTATTAGCTAATTTCTTTGTTTTCTTAGTAAGTAATGTCAGGGAAAGGCCGTAGGGCCTATAACAAAGCCCCGACAAAGGAAAAACTGAGAAAATAAGGGGAAGTTTAAGTAGAAATGGAGACAAGATCAAGTTTGTTGATGTTAGATTTAAAAGACGACGAAATTAGAGGAAGTTCTCTATGTACAACACTTATATTTGTACTTATATTTGCAGCATAGGATAAATGAATATGAAATTGAGAAGGTGCAGAACGAAAATGCATTGAAATCGTTGGAAACTGAATTACGGTCTATGTACTCAAAAGTTAGTGAAATGGGTGAAGGAAAAACCAGAGTGCAATTGGAATCTTCCAAGAGAATTGAAGACCTACAAGAGAAAGTCATGAAACTTGAGTTGGAAAACGATCACCTTAAAAGCTCGCAAGAAGTATTAAAAGATAGACACAATAATGAAATAAAGGCGGTTGAGTCTTCTCACAAGTATGCAAGCATAAATTGATAGTTTGTATAATGATTCTTGTTTTCTATATATAATTTCTCTTTTCATGATAATAGTTTCTATACAGTACTTTGCCTTATTACTCCTTTCAACATCTATTGCTCACTTCTATAACAGACTTAGATATGGCTGGCCTAGTGCTGATTAGAGATTGCTACCTTCATTTAAAAGTTTCTTACACTAGCAAATCTAGAACATGAAATTAGTTTATACGTTGAAAACCTAATAGCGAAATTCAATATGGTGCGTCATTTTTGACATAACCAAAAAGTTTAGTTCCAAACTACTTCCACTTTTAATTTCAGATTTATTTCTATCAGAGACATCTTTCGGCGAATTCGCTTGTAAATGCTGACCGTCTAGATTTTCCTTCTCTTCTTCATCAATTTTCTGTAAAATTTAACAGGATGAAACATACATTATGATAGAATATCATGATAAACAAGTCTAACAGTACTTTGCCTTATTACTCCTTTCAACATCTATTGCTCACTTCTTTCAAGAGAGACTTTGAGCCAGCCTATTGCAGTCAGTTTATTACCAAATGCCTTTGATCTCGATGGCACATTTTGATGACAGACCTATTTCACGAATTGAGGTCAAAGTCATACCAATCAAAAAGACAATAGTACGTCATGCTGCTTGAATCCACAGAATTGTATATATCCTATCACTGTAGTTGTAAATCTTGTCGGATTTTAAGACTCTTTCCACTAAAACTTTGAGGCTCTTAATGTTCAAAATTTCAACTTACATCAACCGAACCACTTCATGCAGTGGGGTCTGGATATTTTTATCATTCTCTATCCTGCATGAAAGTGCTAGTTCAGCTTTCAACTTTTTTCCCTTTAGTGTAGCCTATGGGAGACACAGTACTGTGTGATGTAATGCCCTATACTTCTTACACTTGCATAGGGGAAAGCATCATGTTTTGGTTTTTAATCCAACTTTGTAAAATTGACAGAAAAGACCTTTTCGGGCGTTAATTACAACATATTATAATTTTTTGTGACGCCAAGTAAATGTAACTGTTTTTTCATTCATGCTCTACGTAATGCTATAATTTATTTTCCATATCAATTGTTGAATACTTTTATTATTTTGTTCGAGGTACGATCTTTCAAGCAATATTTCTAGAATTTCGAATGAGTGAAAAAACGCATTTTAACTTCAGAAATAATAAATCCATATTACAATGTCGGCATCTTTTTTCTCCTTCAGATTGTGTTCTTCATTATCGTCTGGGCCTGTTGAGTATGTTCTGATTGTAATAACCAATCAGGCTGTCTAAAAGAAGTCTCTCTTTTCAACTCGTTTCCGATTTTGGAATCTCTGTCAATGAAAACATTCCCTTTTTTCCATTACATCTTTAATCCACACTACCTAATATTTTTGACAAATCTTTTACGAAAACTATTGACAAATCCTTTACGACAAATCCTTTACGAATCCATTTATTAAGACGTTTCAGGTCAAAATTTGTCGTTTCGGAGCAAAACTTGCCCTATCTTCAGTTAATCAAATAAGAAAGACTAGGGGGCTAATCTAGTCTATTAGAAAAATAAACTCTAAAATTGGGATGTGTATATCCATGAAAGGAAAAGGGTGCGAATACACGCAAATAAGCCAAAATGTGTGTGCATATAAGGTAAAAGGCGTATAAGCTGAAACAATTACTAACTAGAATACAAGGACACGTTAACAAACAGACTGACCTAATATGGAAAATGAAGTAAAGGCGTTTCGTCGTCCATTAAGCCTAGCGCACACAGCACGATTTTTGTCGCTGGCAACAGGGATCTTGTCTTCTGTCTTCAGCGACGAAAAAGAATTTCTAGCATATTTGATAATGAAGATCGTCGTCAGCGACAAAAATCTTTTATATATGTTTCCCGCACACAGAAAGTTCTTGTTGCCAGCGACAAAAATCTTCGTCCTCAGAGACGGAAATCGTGCTGTCTGCGCTAGGCTTTAGGGACTATATTAGTAGCACTGGCCATAGCGCTGCTGTAGAGCATTTTTGTATTTTAGACAATGCTAGTACTGAGTTAGATCTATTTATTCACGAGAGCTTATTTATCCTTAGGTATCGTCCTACACTTAATCAGCAAAATTCTTCAATACCCCTTTACCTCTTCTTATCCCCACAGGTCATGTTTATCTCCTTTACTTAATTTTCCATATTAATTTATTTTGTTTGTTTACATGTGCTTGGCTTCTATTTAGCAATGTTTTTTGCTTATAAGCCCTTTACCTTATATGCAAACACATTTTGGCTTATTTGCGTGTATTCATGCCCTTTTCCTTTTACGGGTATACACATCCCAATTTTAGGGTTCATTGTTCTAAAAGACTATAGTAGCCCCCCTTTTTTCTTGTTTGATTAACTGAAGATGGGATAAGTTTTGCCCCAAACGTCTTAATAAATGGATTCGTAAAGGGTTTTTCGTAAAGGATTTGTCCATAGTTTTTGTACAGGATTTTTCAATAATATTTGGTAGTGTCGATTAAAGATGTGATGGAAAAAATGGAAAATTTTTTGATTGGCTATGATTCTCGTTGTTGCCCTTGTCCTTCAATTCATCATCAGACTGCGTTTTCCGAAGCTTGTACCCAATTGGAATCTCTGTTTTCAAATTGTTCCCGATGTCTTTGCCTGTTCAAATTGAGAGGTTTCTACACATTTTGGTATACGAAATTGAGCAAATGTGAATATCGATTCACCAATGTGACAACTACCGAATGATAATTCTGTAAATTTTTTTTTGCTTTTTATTGTCTTCTCTTGCTGCCTACAAGTACTACTTATCTCAGTCTTTTGATAGTTATATCTGCTATTCAATTAATGCATTTAATTTTAGAATGCGATTTCAAATCCTTGAGGACACATATAAGAGGCGTGAATTACAGCTAAAAGAAGATAATGATTTTACTGTTCAACAGTTGAATGAAAGAATCAAGGCAGTTGAAATGGAAAAAAATGAAATTGTAACCACACATAAGGAAAGGCTCATGATGATAGAAAAGAGTAAGGAAACTGACCTTGAAAGGCTAAAAAGCTTGCACAAGAAGGTGACAACCTTTCATAAATTGTATTGCATCTATTATACTGTTTTGTAACTTGTATTATTTGTTGCAGTTACTCTCTATTACTTGAATACATGGTTGTGTGCACAATTTTTTGTGTTTATGCTTTGTTAGATATACGCTTCATTTTATATATTCTTTATTATCTATATCTTTTATTGTTTATCTTCTTTATTGCTTATGTTTTCATAAAAAATATCCTATCATTTGATAAAGTGTGAAACATTACCTTATTATCGAAATTGCTTTGCTCCAGACCGGAAATTGATGACCTTTGTCTTGAGCGAGTTTTATTGAATTCCCATAGCATATTACTGTCTAATATGTTGTTTTCTCCAGGCTATTGACGATTTGCGGAAAGACTTTGAGGACCAATTGGAGAGACTGCGCATGCTTAAGGAGCAAGAGCTAGCAGCTGCCACTAGTATGTTTTCCCACACGAGATCCCTGCAAGCATTAATTCAACAAGTACAGAATTCCACGACTGAGGTAAAGTAACAATTGGATGCTACCTTTTCCAGAATTTTACTTTAACTACAATATCTTAAGTTCCAAAGTAGTTTGTAAGTATGAAGAGAATGGTATACCATACAAATACTGACATGCTTGTTTTAGAGAAGTAAGTTTAGGGTTTGTTAATAGTTTTAATGATGAGTACCTTTTGTCACACCTCTTTTCAGATTTGCCTTTATATCGAATCCACCAGTCTGCAAAATTTAGACCTCTTGGTTTGCTGAACGGGAACTTTGAAATTAGGCACTTTGTAAAGCGTAAATGTTAGGCAATGGTATTTGTATGTAACATTGTTTATATCTTTGGTATAGGTTCCCTGTTATAGGCATAGTGAATAGACCTTTAATTTGAAAGTTATTTCTATACAGGTCGAGCAAATGCAAAAACGAATAGATCTTTCACATAAAGATAACTTGAATGAACGCGAACAGTCACTGCGCGTGCGGGATGAGTATTTGAAGTCAATGCAAGAAAAGTTGCAGCGTCAAGAAGTGGAAAGTATGGAGGAGCGATCCCGCCTCCAATCCCTTATTGCTAAGTTGGAAATGCAGCTCAGAGAGCAAGGAAGACAGTTAGAGCAAGATCGATGGAAAGTTTTACAAGATGAGAATCGGATAAAGTCTATGCAGGTGCGTTGATGATGATAGAAGCACTATCTTCTCTCTCATTTGTTAAGTGATGGAACAGGTGGCGTTGGATAGCATTCGACCACCCCATCAGCTGTTAAGTATGCTCATGAATAGGCATTGTTTGACTTGAGGAGCGTACGCTCTTAAGTATAAGGAGCATTAAGCATGCACAGAGCTAACGCTAAGGGTAGCCTTAGCTGGCAGAGTTGCCGTTTCCGTTATCGACCTGACAAATAGTCATTAATCATGTTGTGTTAAGAACATAAGCTCCATGGTGAGGTTTTCAGCATGAATCACGCTTAAGTTGTGGCGGGACAGTTATTCATTTTGCCATCTCACGTTACACTACATCTGTCTTCAAAATACCTTATTTACGTCATTTACGAGAGATACTGTTAATTGCTTATGATTTCCGTTATATGTGTGAAATAGAGTTTGCAATCCTGTATGATTTGAACAAGTAAAGCAATCCCTTAACTTAGGGCCTAAGCATATAGCCTGTATTATAGGTGTCATGTTCAACAGTCTATTCTAAACGTTTCCAGTAGCCAAATCGTATCAATTCATGAAAGTCACAGTGGGCACCTTTTTACATTTCAAAGTATTCTTCAAACTATCTAAAACTATAAGCTACAGACAGTGCTCAAAAGCATTTGGTAGGCCTTCGAATAACTGCTACTGATACGGTCTCTGATTTCGTAGTTTAAATGGTCAACTGATGATCAAAAACCGCAACTTTCCATACTTTGTTCAAGCAAAAAGAAACACACTCACCCTTTACCTTCTCTACAGCCGACAAATGAGATATGATGCATAAAATTTCTTTAAAGATCATGTCGTTTTCCCAACGCGTTAACAAATAAGGTCGCGTTCTAGCATTCAATAGCGTATTAGTAGTGTCATGGTGCAATATGCTACGTTATATTAACGATACTCAGGGGTGGCACCAGGGAAGGGATAAGAACATACCAACCCCCGTTGAAACATGCTAGCCCCGCGTCAAAGGAAAATGAGAAAATATTTTTTCGGAAATTTCTGGCATTACTAGTCCCCAGGAAACTGTATTTCAGCCCCCTCGTCGGAAGAGTCAGCCCCCCATTGGAAAATTCCTGGCGCCACTCCTGACGATACTACCTATTGAAGTACTTTCGTTTCATGTCAGTTACTGTTGTTTCGGACCGTTAAGTCTTCACTATGGAGATGACGTGAGATTTTGTTACATCATTTACACAGAACCTCAAATAGAAAATTTACTTTTCACCCATGTACATGACGGAAGTTTGCAATGTCTGCCCAGCATTTGCCTCATATGGGCTTTATGCGGTCGGGGAAGTCAGGGGAAAGGGCCCTTTTCACGTACGCCTTTGAAAGTCAGGAAAAGTCAGGGAAACTTGCTTTTTTCTAGGGAAACTTGCATTTTCATATTGTAGGTCAAGGGAAAAGGATTTAATTTTTTATCATTACGGAATTATAAAATGTTTTAGTGTACACTTAAATTTTGTCCTTTTGAGTTTTATCTTTTTCTTTGTAATTTGATCAATCCAAGAAAAGTTTGACTTAGTATTGTCATTTAGATTTCCCAGTAAAAACTACTTTTTGCAATGTGCTACAAAAAGCAGCTGTCAGAAATAAAGGACTGAATATTGACCCCTCAGATCAGGTCGAAGTGGTCTGGGGAAAACTTAGGTTTTCGCGAAAGAATACAAGGAAATTTGTGCTTTTCAGCCAAAAATCAGGAGAATTTTTTTCGGTACATCCTTACAAACCATACTCACACTTCCGTGGAGTCGGCTTGAATGAGTATTGTAGTATAGTGTTAATGAAGTACTCAAGTATGTGATGTTTAAGCATACTGTTAAGCCTTAGTCGGCCTTTTTTACATTTCCTTTAAATCTTCTTGCATATTATTTTCAAAGATTGCATTAAAGGACCCAAAGAAAATGTGATTTACTTTTCGTTTGATCTCTCACGATCTATAAAATATCTATTGCTTATGAGATGACCGCAGTAAAATGTCTTATTTAGCTTTTGAAGTATTCATTACATTTGACCTGAAATTTTCAAGCGAATTTGTGTGTCACTGCTTATGTTAATTTTTCACGTGATGCATATACTAATAGCTGGACAACACAAAATTATTTTCAGTGGAGCTACGTTTTTCTTCGTATGTTTGAACATGTCTTCCCTTTTAGGATGCTATTGAGGAGGAGCGTAGGTACACTTTACAGCAGCTTAATAACGAACGACAAATGATTGATAAATCACGTGATGACCTAATGAATGAACAAAGGAGGATTCTTGCTGATTGTAATGAGGAACGGAGGAGAGTCACTGCCGAAAAGGCCGAGTTGGAAAAAATTCAAGGCAAATATAATAAAGATAACCTGGATAAGGTCAGTTAGAAGTGTTTACTTATGTGTTCATGTAGATATAGCAGAGATTGCCGAGGTATCGTTAGTTAGATTTGTTCGTTATTGTTATCTATTGTATTAGTCATTTGAGAGATTGTTTCTTTTGACGAAATTTTGAGAAGTAATTTCAGTATGAGCTAAGGAATATATTGCGGTTGTCTTATGCTGTGAACAGAGTAAGAGGAGCAGATCAAGCATTGCACTTTTGTATTTTCACTACCAGGCTTAGTTTCCAGTTTCTTTTTCATATGGTTTGCTAGATTTATGGGAAAGAAATTGGAATGAAAGATGAACGGGATAGTTTTTTCTGATTCAATGCTTTACAGTTGATGCTTTTATAAGGCAAAATTGCTTCCAGTTCTGCCATCGCCCAAGAAAGCAAACCAAGCAGTGTTCGTAAACCTGATTTTTTAATTGCTCCTCACTGCAAATTGTATGCGCTTGATCCACGTTCTTTGGTGGCTATCCTTTTTCCTTCACGAACAGTGAAAGTGTAAAGCAGATGTCACCAATTTCCGTTCCTGCCGAACAGCTACTCCTGCTCCAGTACTTGCGGGAAAACTCCATATATTTTTTAAATTGTATTCTGTTTTGATAAATTGATTGCGTTTGCTTTACATTTTGCAGTTTTTGTAGTCTACTAATTTCACTTTTCTCACAGAAACCCCAAAACTGTATTGCACTATGTAAAATAGAGCTCTGTGCTACCAAAATGTGGCCCCGGCATGGGAAACGTAATGTGAATTTGGTCCAAAAGTCCAAAAAGGTTGGTGACCCCTGCTCTAGAGACAGTTGCGTCATTTTGATTCTGGTTGGCTGATGCACATGGGTGTGCAAAACAAAATAGTTGCAGCCAAGATACCAGTTGCTACCAAAATTTCCAAAAATGCATACAGTTTTGAGATTTCAAGTCATCATTGAGACTTCATTGAAGTCAATACTGAGAATTGCAGGCAAGATTAAGACTTTAAATAACTACGAGAGTATTTTGTTGAATTGTCGAAATTGGAAATGTAAATTCATTTAGCTACCTATTATTTACATTCAATGCTTTTTGTTGGCCAACAAAAATGTGTGTTGGTGGCCTTGAATGTGGTCCCCAGTAATGCAAACATTTGCTAAGTTATAGTTTGTAACTCACACACATCAGCCCATGTGAACAAGTTTGCATGCATTCTATAGCTTTTTCCTTCTAAATTGGAGCATTTTGTAAGGCGTTTGCTATTTGCTATTTCTTTTGCTTGCAGTCTTCCTCTATTCTTTACCAGTAAAATACTGGCTGCAAGTTCTTGCATGAACATTGAGAGTAGACCTTTTTAGCAGTCAACTGTTAGAGGAATTTTTTTAAACTTTTTCATTGTTCAAGGTTATACAGTATAGCCTTATTGCTCAACCATTTACGGTTTAAATTGAGCAAGTTGCAACCATAAATGAGAGTGATTTGTTTTGCTCGCCAAGGTGTATGAACCAATGAAAGTCAATGTGAGTTGTCATGTAGCATGGTCTAGTCCCAATGCTTTTTTACGGTATATAATATCAAAATCTTTTCGGCCTTTATCGTCAGCCGGACTTCAACGTATAGTGGCTTTTGCATAACAGACAAGACAAGAATGCACATGTCTTCTTGATGGTTTTATTAGAACTAGTAAAGCTACCTGAAAACTCTAGGTATATAAGATTTAATGCAAGTCATAGCTCAAAATATTGTTTCTGCAGTATGCAATGAAACCATGTTATTATGCCTGACCTTTTCATGAGATAAGTAATTGTGATTTTTGTAAGCATCAGAGATAAGGCCTGCTTACAGGTGCACAGCGGGGGTGGACGTCTAAACATCGATTACTAATTGCTTTTCTACGTCATTTAACGTTGTATCTTACATCGTAGAAGATATCGTACGATATGTAGGTGGACTAGTGAAGCTTGAAGCCCCTCCTTTCCTGTGCCAAGTGAGTTGCTAGTACAGTAGGCTGGCGATATCTGAGGCCTCGGAAAACTCGGACTCACTTGCGTAGGATCTTTTCCATTCCCCTTAAAAATTCTTGTATATCTTGATATACTTTCTGCCGCATTACCAGGACCCCTAATATGTCCTACTCCCGCCTGTTGGGATCAATTTTGTAACATTATTCCCTACACGAAACTTGAATGATATGAAAATGAAATGAATTTCTTAAAATGTAGGGAAAAATGAAATACTTTTTGCAGACAAAAGGCTGTATGAAAATCATAGATGAATATATCAACGAAATCTCTTCTCTGGTGTACTGGCATCTGATGCTTCTTTTCCTTTTGAACTCTACATCTTCAAAGTTCAGTGAATCCAAGCTAAAGGATAAGTTTCTGCTTAAAATGAAGATCAATGATATGTTGCTTAGAAAAGCACCTTAGACTTCAAAATTTTTGCCTTCCAATCCAGTTCAATTGTTTACAGGTCTGTTCTTTCCTTCCTCCCTAATCATGCACCTCTCTTTAGTTAGGCGTGACTATCAAGTTTGGCCCTGTCGATAGAGTTTCATTGTATAAGCCCAACAAACTATTACCAGCCATGCGTAATTCCGAGCAGTCTCTCCCATTTTGTCGACAAATGAATGCCCTACACCCCTCCCCCAAAAAAATTGCTAGGAATGCCGCTCATGAGAAAAACCGTACTTGTTTATGAAACCGTTGGCTATGGGTCAGCAAACTACCTGTCAGTAAGAGCACCAACGAAACTGATACAAGTTCTTCGTTTTTCTGTCGGCGGAGTATATTGATTTTTGCAGGTTCTTCAACTTTTTCTTTAGACTTTAAAAGTAGCATTTTCTCAACATTGACTGTATAAAACTGCATGAGGCCTGCATGAAGTGATGGATTTGAGCAATTGAATTTTTGATAATTTGCTTAAATCTATTGTTTCATGCAGTACTTTAGTCATTCTATCATTGTCTTTCATCTTCTAGTAGGAGTAAATAACGGTACCAATATTTAGTCATTTCTGAAGAAGTAGTATCGAAATTTTTGTATGAACATTTGAACCTGTATATTACTTTTTATTTTCATTCTTTCTTTCTAATATGCCTTAATATACCGCTTATGTAATAAAGATGCATGCGTTCCTTGTTCTAACTTATACTATCGATTAAATCGTCTTGTTCTGCGTTCTTCACAATTGTATTCTTATGCGCTAGGAATTTGCTGCCCTTAATGAACGTGAAGTGAAAATTTCACAGAAAGAGGAAAGACTTGAAAAAGAATTGCAAGAATTGGAGCATTCATTCAAGAAGATCAATGAAGAGAAGCAGAAACTGCAAGAATTTGCTAAAGTGGTTCATGCGAAATCGAAAGAAATCGAAAGCTTATCAAAGGTATGAGGGCTACTCTTTAATTAAATGCTCTCTAGATTTTGATTTTGGAGCAAGCGACATCTTCAGACAACAATACTTTATAATATTAGGTTTCCTTGCATTTTCATAGATATATTAACAGAGATAGAGGAATAATAGTGATATGCCCTTGGCTTTATTCTCACTTTTATTACTTTCTTGTACTTCATTGCATGACCATTTGAATTTTTCATGCATTTTTCAAGTGGGCTGTTCTGTTAAAACATAGATGCCTGTTAAAAATATGTTTGTTTGTTTTACCTGTTATCATATCTGTATGATTTATTTTTAAAGCAGCTATCTTATACATGTCAAACTTGCTACACTCTATTCAGTAATAGTCTGAGTGCATGTCATATGCTCAGTCATTGTACCATCTAACTTTTTTGTCATTTCAATTCTTCCAGTTTTGTATGCTTTTATTCATCTTTTCGGAATGAAATCACAGATATATTGGATGGGGAGCAGACTTCCTTATTCTATTCCAACTTAGGTCCTTAGATGGGTCAATAAACCGGTTATTCACTATTTTGATTAAAATTTAGTTATATATATTTATATGTAAAGCTGTCGCAATCTATGGAGATATAAACTAGCATGAATTTTTAGTAGGCAACTTTTTACAGAACTAAATCCTAATCTATTTTCTATCTTGTAATTTACATTAGTCCGTCACCCCATTCTTCTCAGTTTCATTTTTAGCAAAACATTTGATATCGTATTTGAGGTAGAAGAAACCCGTTACAGCTTAGAATATATCTGATATGAAAAATTTGAATAGAGAAACGAATCCATGAGTTTTAGGCTTTTAGAAATAGTCTCGGACAAAAATCTATCTTTCAAACCATATACTTTTGAAATCTTCTTGGTCACTTCGTGGCCTCAATTGACTTCGCTAGTTGCATATGATGTTCTTGTCTGCAGTCCTTCATTCTCCGCTCAAATTGAAACTTCATGAAGAAACAGGAACTTCTTCATATGGAATCTTTTTCCGATAATTGTTTTTGTGATTGGTCAAACTTTTCTGAGTCTGTGTATTCCATGATTCCTAACACGTTTGTGAATCGTTTTCACTATGAGTTTCTTCCTATCTGAATTAGCGTCTGTCCTACTGCTTTTATCTTTTTCGGCCTCCGTGAATGAGTAAACGAAGAGCACTACTAGCAGAATAATCAACAGAGCGATTACGAAAACTGTTGCAAAATCCATCAATTCACTTCCAAGGCTCAAAGTTGCTGTTTTAGCCATGTGCGATATCGTCTTTTGAATCAGTCTTTCTTGAAGGGGCTATTTTATCCCTTATCGCCGTGTTGCCGTCAATACTGCGTGGCTTTATCAGCTAAAATGATGTTTCAAGATGATATTGCACGTTAAACTATCCAACTTGACATGTTTCCTGTTTCAAACCTTGCACAAAAGCCGTTTATGTAAAAGCACCTGCGTTAATACTCCGATCATTTTTCACTACTTGCTAAAATGTGCAGAATTACGTCGTGAAATTATGTTAATTGCAACTGAAATGCTGTTTGTGGGACAATAAACAGCAGTTTGAGATTCTTCGGTTTTTCGAAAGTGCAGTAATCAAAAGATTTAATAGAAGAGATTTCTGTAAGAAGCTTGTACTCTGTTTGTACTTGAGTGATATTGATATTTTTTCTATTTCGCATTTGACTTGCGACAGAGCTGTGACTAAAGGGGAAGATAGCAAATCAGTAATGAAAGCTGACATGGATTCTATATGATGATTATCTTTGTCTTTCTTCCATGACTTCAATATGACATGCAGGTTTTATTTTGGATTAGGCCTTGATAGTGAGCTGGTATTAATCGTTGTGAAGTGTGTTTTCCGTTGTGATCAACTAATGACTAAGAAGATTCACGAAATTAATAGATATCGCCATTATGTAATCAAGACAACAACGTAACTTGTAGTCCCCGTTTGCTCATCAAGTTCCTGCATCAGCAGTTATTAGCTTCAAGAATCTTTTGTGTCATAAACGGTTTTACGGTAAATTTGCCACTTCACAATGTGGGTACTGTGGATGACACAGGGAGGAAGTGGTGCATTTGCCGCATAGAGTACTTGAACGATACTCTGTTTGCAGTTTGATAGGTACAGATTTGCAAACTGTGAAAATGTAGAATAGTTAGATTATGGATAAAATATTGCTGTTCTACAAAAGTTCTGAAAAAAGACCTGTGCTGCATTGAAGAATTCAGAGAAACTGAATTCGTTATCGTGAGATTTTTAAAGCAAAACTTTGGCATTGCACCTGATATTTCGTTATGTAAGCGGTTTGCTTCAAGCTCTTCATATACCCTCCTTTTAGGATATCTATTGTTTAAATTTGTTTGGAATATAGACTGCCTTTGTTAGATGGATATCTAATGCTTTTTGGTAGTGTAGCGGTAGTTTGTTTTCCGTGAAGGGATAGCATCGTCTCTCTCTCTATAGATGCTCCTAATTGATACTGCAGAAATTTATTGTTTTAGTTAGTTCTGTTCGCGGTAGGAGACGAAAATAATTCATTAATGAAGGCCGCATTATTACAGTATGCATTTGTAGCTATGGATCCTACCTCCATCATTTTTGTCATAAATGCACCAAATATCCGCGTATCACGGATGTTGTATCCAATTAGTATTGCTCGTAAGAGTTGCTGTTTTGTTCTTTTTCTCTATTTCCTTTTAATTTATTTTTCCTGTTTTTCATTCCCAAAACTTTCCTTAGACGTTATTGACACTTAACCATGTATGTTTCAGAGGAGGAAATTACTAGCTGCCTTTCGAACTGAAGTACTTCCTCTAATTTTTACTTTAATGAGTAAAAATAGGCTAGAAAAGATGTACGAGCACCTGCCCTGCCTTCGTAATTGTCACAAAAAGGATTAGTGAACTCTACTTAAAGGATTTCCATCGCACTTTCTTTGATGTTTCTTATCTCTTTTCTGTGTGCTTTGTACACCTGTTGGCTCATTTGTAAAGTCCATTTACATCCATATGTATATTTTTATGTATTCAGTACTTGGAACTACACTTACTTTTAATTGACTGCCAACACGAATTTGTTATTTATTGTCACCCATTAAAGTAGTGGATGCATTTATACTGTTTAAATTGGTTGTACATGAATATATGCATAGACATACAACAAATAAATAAAAATCTACATAAATCATGTATGCGTCCGAATATATATTTGCATATATATTATATATATATATATATATATATATATATATATATATATATATATATATATATATATATATATATATATATATATATATATATATATATTACACACTGCGCGAAAACTACGCAGTTCAAATCAAGGACGTAGGAAGTATTCAAAAAGCGGGGGGCACATGAATTGAAGGTCACTCTCAAAAGCACAAAATGGCACTATGTAGACCACTGCACTCTGCACACAAATTTGTGAAAAAGTGGAGACACATGTCCCCTGTTCCGGTGTCCATACTTCAAGTGATATTTTGATGCTTTTTAGGTTGTGGATAGAAGACTCACTGCATGTTAGACTTGGGTCAGAAGTATATTTAACCTCTATTGAAGAAGTCTAGTGTGCCCTGTGATTTGTTTTCCCTACTTAGAAAAGTCTTCTTCATGGTCGGAATGCCACTGCAGTCTCGGAAACGCGAACCGAAAGTAGTTGGAGATTACTTAGACAAGCCCACGGGAAGATTTTTGAAGTGTCCAATGCTAAAATGCATCTCCTTGTTTAACTATCTCCCGAAATAAGGAAACCTCTCTAGTTTCTTTCAGGTTCGCTACATCGGGATGTCACTTTACTTTCAATTGAATAGTTGACGAGATATTATGTTGTACTGTCTGTTAAACTGTTATGTCATATTATTGCTGAGTCTCTTTAAACTTTCTGTAATATTTGTTAAATTTTTTATCTCCTTCATGAATTAGTTCCACTTTTTTTGCATTCACGAGCAGGACTTTTGCAAAATATTTGACTGTTGTGCTTAGATTTAATTCAAACTTTGCCTACTGATGAATACTATTTGCCATATATTGGCGCGAGCAGGTCTTTAGTAAATCGCTGCGTAATGAATATTTTATGAACCCATTACGCTTTTTTCAGTGCTGTAGAGCTAAATTGATAACTAGGAAGACTCAGCTGTTGCTTGTATGTTGCAGAATAGCAAGGGGACTAAGTCTCTGAGTCTCCAGCACCACTATAGCACTATGATGCTGTACGCTGATATATTTGCACTGTGGATAGTGTTAAAATGTGTTTTTTGTGTACTTTCTTTTAGCAGTTTCGTGAAGAATGAAGTTTATCACTTTTAGAATTTGTTTTTCGAGATGAATTTGAAAGAACTCCCGGGAGCCCTGAGCTTTTCTCATTCTTTTGAGAAAACAAAGTATTTTAGAGTATCCTGAAAAAAAGCCTCACTTTAGTTTGAGATTCTGAATGCTTGATCTATATTAACAATGCTGCTAAATTTACCGTTATTATAGCATATTTTATTTGCTGTTGATATATGACAGACGAATTTCCTATAGACTTCGCTTGATATGCTTGCCCTTTTTAGGAGGCCATGAGGGTGCAACAAGAGGGTATTGAATCCTTGGAGCATGCTCATGCTATGAATGTGGAATTAGCAAATACGTCTGCTGCAGTGGAAAATAAAGCAATGCTCTTGGATCAGCAAGAAAGAGAATTGTCTGAGGTACATGCTTGTATTCTTCTGACATTCCTTGACAGGGTAGTTTGAAGATGATGCGTTCCGCTGCTTAAAATCATTATATCTTTTGCCTTTTTTCATCTGCCCTATAGAAGAGAGTGTCAGTAGCCGGGAGGCTTGAAGGTTATTAGCGGAGGGCTTATTGAATGAAAAGGAGATGGGGGTCGAAAGATCTTGAAATCCTTATTGTGTGCGATAGAGAGGATGACCATTTAGTTCATACATAATTGTGCACTATTGGCAAAGTTTACACCAAACAGAACAGTAGCCGAGGGTCTTCATAGGATCCAAAGGGCTGTAGAAATACAAAAAAGATTCACATTTCCCATGCGTATGTACATTCCCCTTGTGTTTTGCACCTATGAATCTTTTGCAGCTACTGGTATGTGGAACGGTTTTATAAGAACGGAGAACGACAATGATATATCGACATAGCTGGATTATTGCCACATCTTTAAATTGCAGAGTTTCTGAAAGACTTTGCTATTTCAATGTTAATAGTAATTTGGACATGGTATTAAGAGGATAATCATTGCTCCATAAAGTTATACATTATTGAAATTTTAATGAGGCCACATTTTATATTGCGATGAATTTTCTTCACTTCTAGAAACTTGCGTCTTTTGAGATGGCGAAGGCGAAATTTGAAGCTTCAAAAAGCAGGGTGCGTTGTAATCAGTGCAATCAATGTACAATTGAAACTCCACTGGCGTGTATGTATTTTTATTTGGCTGATTTCACATTAAGCATGATATCGCTTAGCATTCTCTAGACCCTTGATTTTTTCTATGGTTATTGAACTGTAGTTGCTGTTTTTAGGAAGCTAGTTAGAAACAGAACGTATTGTGTGTATAGTGAAAGCAAAATCTTTTGGTATTGAGATTGCATTTGTTTTCAGCAGTAGTGACACAAGTTATACCAGAAGATAGCCATCAAGCGCAGAGACATGATAGAAAATACCTTTCAGAGCAACAACAACAAAATCAGAAATTGGGTAGTGTATCGAGTCCTCCAGTCAGCCCAGACTCTCTGAGTATTGCGTCTACTACGTCACTTGATGACAAGCAATTAGTCAAGGAGAATGAATCTCATTTGCAGCCTCCTGATGTTATTTTAGGGAGCCTGAAGTTCAACCGTACGGTTAGGAAATGGTCGGCAGATAAGGAAGAGGTCAGATCATAGTATTATTTTAGAAGCATGCATTTCTCAGCAGCCATATGAAAGTAGAAACGCAGATAGTGGTATTTAAAAAGCAATCGTTCTTTCGCTCCATTACTGTTACTTGGGATATATATTTTTAGCATTCTACAGAACCTTTTTCTCATTTCATTAGCTCGAGTTGTAGCGATGCATTTAGGAAGACAGCTCAAATCAGAAGCGGAAGCTGGAAGAATTGAAGAAGTAAAGGGCAAGAGCTATTTCCCTTTTCCAGCAAAAATTTTCAGCTTCTGAAATGAAGCAAGTAGAAGAACTATTAGTCTAATCCAAGAAGTTTTATAGATTTTTCTCACATTGTAGTAAATTATGTACTGTCTTGTAGGATGAAGAGTTTTTCGAGCAGGAAGGAAGATACTTAAATGAAATCCAGCGGAAACGTGCAGTTAAATTGGCGAGCGTTTCATAAATATGATTTGGTGATTTCAGAGATTACTTTTCTCTGAAATTTCGAAGTTTCAGGCAGAAGGAGCTGTTGGACTTGATATGATATTTCATGACGTACCATATGCAAAATTGTTAGTCATTCATACTTTGCATTGTCTATGTAAACGAAGGCATTTTCTGCCTCTAAATAATAACATTGTTTTACCCAAAGTTTCATTTTGTTATGCGTATTGTCCTAGTTTGATACTAGCGATAAAATTTGAACGGCTTTTCCCGTTCCTCTTTCATACCTTGTTATTAGTTATAATAAATGTTCTCAAAATTTTTAAAATTTTTAATGGGATTATAGCTTTTTATGTAAAATTGGAGCGTTGAATGTGCCACTGCTTGTACAGATCAATTTGGGATTCTGGTAGTATGTTGCTCATCGAAACCTAAAGTTTTGTTTAAGTTCAAGGTTTCATGTAGAAAACAAGCTATGTAAATATTGAATTTATATTTATCAATATAGAATGTCACCATGAGATGTGTTTATTGCTTATAGCTCTTTACTCCAGGTTCTCTTCTATTTTTTTGGAATTTCATCGCCTGTACCCTTCACAGACGCGTTTTTATACACGTTTCATAATTCACATTTGTTGCTGTATTCCAGTGGAAGAATGGCGGATTTTTTAGATTTACTTGAGATTTTACGAGATTTTTACCCTTAATGTAGATCCTGGAGCTTCATCCTATAAACTGATGTAGTAGATTTTGGAGTCGAATTGAAAACCATTTTCACTTGAATGAATTTTCATATTCTGAAGAGAGTAAGAGGAAATGTGGAAATCTTGAGTATATTTCGTTATGCCCATCGTCAGGGCCACCAAGAGAATTCTGAGGCCCAGGGTAAAAGAGAAGAATGAGGCCCCTTGCGAGCGAAAAGAGTAGAATATTTTCTGGGTCTAGATTAACTTTGGAGAATTACTACTAATTTACTTTATGAAGCCCCCCATACCTTGAAGCATTGGATGTTATGAGACCCCTTAGAGCTTGTTGCCCCGGGGCAAGTTGCCCCACTGCCCCCTTATAGGTGGCCTTGCTCATCTTTGAACCTATAAGTAAAGTAAGTATTTGAACTAAACCATTAATTTTCATTTCGTTCACAAATCGTCAGGAGCGTAGACGCTAAAGGGGACAGAGGGGACAATTTGCTCTCCCCAGTAATTCACCTAGGTGAGATTTAGAAGTGCTCTTCACTGTTCTTTGTAATCATTTAGATCATATATATGTGGCTTGCGGAGATCCTTATTTTGTTGTGCGAAAATCATGAATTTTCAACCAGGCCAGAGAGTAAGAAGTTGGCGCTTCAATTCTTGGAACTGGCTACCTACTACATAGATACAAACTTTTTTATAAGAATGCCTAACCATTCGCTAGGTCAAAGGCCTAGCCTCATCTGAAATTCAAAGGAATATATTAAAACCTTTGTTGATGCCTTACTTCATCATAATGCAAAAGCAGAGCAGAACAATATCCGTTGCATCGATAGTGCAACAGTATATCTAAAAACAGAATTCTGATAGAGCAATACAGAAAGATTCTACGTCATTATGAATCTTGAGCCTTGCATTTTTCTGAAATCGTTCTCATATTCCAGCTATTCTGAGCCTTAATAAAAAGAAAAGTTTGTAACGTGTAGATAACGGCCCTTTTGGATGAGAAGGAACTTTTGCCCCTTGAGTGCATTCCATGAAGCCAATGCCAGATATCTTAGGTATACTAAGAGTCCCTTCCTCGGTGTACTGGCATGAAATTGTTTTGCTTCTAGTGTGCTATGTCATAAATTAATACATTCTGTTTTGCGGAAGGGCGTTTACAACATTTTATAAACGTTGTAAACGCCCTTTAGGCGTTACTTCAAACAATTCTTTTAGGAACAAGCCCCCAGACCACCATTTTCTAATACAATACCTATGGAAAGGGACTACTGTGGCATATATCGATTCTTCAGTTTGTACAAATTTGTAACATGTACCGTCAGTCCTTGATTAAGCCCGCGGGGGCTTATTTTCAAAAGAACATGTTAGGGTTGGGCTTATTCCAGGGGGGCTTATTCTGTAGCAGCCAAAATCGTCATTAAGAGATGTTGTTTTCGAGACGATAGCTAAGTTCAAGTTAAAAAGAAAGCCAGTCAAAAACTAGAATCAAAAGTATTTGCTAAACTGACAAACAATCTCCATTCAGTAAATATTAGACAAGCAAGGGACAAATACATAAATTTTGAGATGAAGCTTGACAAGAATTTGGTACAATTGAACAATAGATTGAGTGATACATATGATAGTTAAGAAGAAATTGCGTTTTTTCTGTGAAAATCGAATGACCCCCCATGGTGGCTATACGAGAGTGGGGGCTATTTTTGCAAAAAGTTCTGTGGGGTGGGAGCATGTTTGTGGAAGTGGGCTTAATCGAAGACTTATGGTAGCATTTTTCAAAGATGTTTTGTTCTTCTGCATCCCCCCCCC
>OLMO02000286.1:6913974-6944236 GCA_900291935.2 Cassiopea xamachana
CCCCCCCCACCAAATCCAGTTCAGTTCTACACAGGCCTCAATTTTAAATCATATATTTATAAAATCTGAAAAATGAAATGAACTTGAACTTGTTTGCCATTTTGCGCTTTAGTTAGTTCCCATAGAAACCTGCTTTATCTTGGCTACTGCTGGCCAATTTGATTGGAGCCTGCCAGTAAGAATAGCGCAGGAGTTTCCACTACAAGCTCGTTGTTTTATTTCATTTTCATTTCATTTCAAATATTTTAGGAGGGTAGCCCTTCAGCAGTGCTGGTCCTCCATAACATACATTACAAAATAAACGTACTTTATCTAAAATCAAGTAAAATGAGCCTACAACGGTCCTAAAAACATTACATAAAATGGATCTTAGCAATAAAAAGTACTACGTCAGAAAAAAAGAACAAAGATTTAATATGACTATATGCTATATACAATTTTTAAATATAGTCAGGGATGATGCCAGCTTTCGCTCCACAGAGAGGCCATTCAAAGTCCTAGTACTTCTGAAAGAGAAACATTTTTGGCCAGTTTTCGAGTTTTTCTTAGGTAGTCTCAAATGAGATAGTGTGTTTCTAAAGAACCTTGGCGTTATCTTGGATGCTCTGGTGAACAGATTGCACATATATTGAGGGGCTAATTCATGAAGGGATTTATAAACCATGATATTAGTCTCACTAGTGATTAGCTGATCTATGATCTTCCACCCAATGTCTTTAATAATGGGCTTGCAAGGGATGTCAAAGCTACTACTAGTTACAATTCGGGCAGAACGGTTCTGCAACTTTTGGAATTGATTGATCTCAGTGATAACAGTATACCCCCAGACTAAACAACAGTAGCGAAAATGTGATTAAATAGTCCCTTTGTATAAGGTCCTAAGTGTCTCTTCTAGTGGAAAGGGCTTAGCGTGCCTTAAAAATCTAACTGCTTTTGAGACCTTAGACGAAGTTACCTTAATATATTTCCTTCCAATCCAGGGAATCATCTATCTGAACACCAAGATATTTAGTTTTTTGAACAACCTCAAGCCCATCTACCTGAATCTTTAACCTTAAAGATTCAATTTTGCTTTCTAGGGCTTTTAGCTTAGGTTTTGTAGAAATAAGCATGGAATGAGTTTTCATGAAAGTAAGTGAAAGCTTATCTCCTTTTAATCAGTTATCAACATGCGTAAGACCTTCATTGATTTAGCAGAGAGATATTGCTAGACTGGTGGTAAAGGCACGTATCATCAGTAAACATGGACATCCTTGAGTTTTGGACAGTCCTTGGTAGATAATTGATGCAAATAAGAAATAAATGAGGTCCAAGACATGAGCCCTGAGGTACACCAATCTTCATTTCATGGATTGAAGAGTCAACACCATTAACCCTAGTAAATTGCTTACGATTGGAGAGATAGGATTTAAATCACGCTAAATCCCAACCTTGAATACCATAGTATTCCAGCTTTTGGCAAAGGGTATTATGGTCGACAGTGTTGAAAGCCTTCTTGAGGTCATTAAAGACTACCGCTATTAACTTTCTTAGATCCTTCCCATTATACCAGTCATCAGTGCTTTTAACTAAACTCGTTACAGTAGAATGAAGGTGCAAAATCCCTGATTGCTCAGAAGATAAATAACGATTATCATTCGTGTGTTGGTATAGTTGTTTGGTGATAAGCTTTCAAAGAGTCTTGCGATTTTGAAATTGGGCGATAATTCAACATTTCAGTCTTATCACCTTCCTTGAAGATTAGTGTAACCCTGGCACATTTCTACAGGTTTGGAAACCGGCTTGTTTCAATTGACGTGTTAAATAAATCAGCCAATGACTTTTCAATAAAAGGCATGACTTTCTTTAGGAAGTAGCAGGAAATGTTGTCCTTCCCCAAGCCCTTATTAGTTTTGATCTTGGCAATTGCATCTCTGATCTCTTTTACTGTAGTAGAGCCGAATTGAAACTTAACACTGATATTATCTTCAGTAGCTTCATCAGAGAGAAGAGGGCTTGGAACTGCATCCATTTTACTAGCTAGCTTCTCTCCAATTGTACAAAAGAAATTATTCATTGTATTTGAGATTGCCTTTTTGTTTACAAAGGTATGCTCTGAATCCTAAGATGATCAATGTTGCTAGACTTTGATCTTTTGTTCAATAGCTCCTTGACAGTTTTCCAAGACTCTTTCATATTCCCCTTACATTCAGAGATCTTAGCAGAGGAGTATCGTCTCTTAAGCTGGATGTTTAGAGAATTAACCCTATTTCGAGCCTGCTTATATGCATCTATGAGCATTTTTGAGTTACGTTTAAGAACGGCTGTCTTTAGTCTATCCCTAGCTCTCATCAGACGCTTGACGTCTGTACTAATCCAAGGGCAATATCTCTCAGAAACGCGTATTTCATTTAAAGGTGTATTTTTGTCAATGAAAAAAGAAAGCAAGGAAGACCAATTATTGACAAGCATATCTAAATCATCTGTCTTCTGGAAGAAGTGACCCCAACTTGTACCAGAAATATCAGACAGGAATCGATTTTGGATAAAATATATCATACTCCTAGTTGCTGTCTTGTTAAGATCTTTTTCAATTGCTCCAATAAATTTTGAATACAGTAGATCATATAATGATCACCCAGAGAAACCACATAGATTCCCATCTTATAATGTTTCTAGTACTTATTGCGGCAATATGATCAATAATTGTTGCCATTTCATGGTGACTCTTGTCGGTTCCTCAACAAGCTGTACCAGATTAAACAACCCATAAAAATTTGCCATATGTCTAGCATTGTTGTAAATTTGCTGATCACTAGCTGTCTTTGTAAAATGACAGTTCGTGTCTCCAAAGAGGATGATTTCCTTTCCCTCTCTATCTAAGTAAGCAAGTGCTCTCTCCGACTTGTCAAAGGAACTGACAGGGTCACTAGGTGGTCGATACTATGCTCTTAGGGGGCTCTATTTCTATACATATAAGCTAGAGAGAATCAGAGGGTACATCATCCCTATGTTTGGCTTTAATTGAAATTCTAACGTAAGCTACCACTCCTCCTCCGTTGCATTTCCTATCAAGGCAGACCTGTTGGTAACCCCGAACTTCCGATAACTCCTTTGGGACTTTTTTATCGAGCTTTGTTTTATTTAAAGTAAGAAAGTGAATACCTAATTTGTTGAGCTCGCTGTTGATAGTTTGCTTATGCTTTGATATTAGTTGGTCATTCTTAATCCCACCAATTCCTTTCGCAACAATTGGCCATCTTAGGACCTTTTCTTCATCGAGTCATCGAATGTTAGAGTTACCAAGTAGCAGAACCTTTTTCGCACTCTCACTGTTACTTTCCGATTCTCTGTAAATAGTCTTTATAGTCCTTTGTTCATTTTTTCTTTTCCTCCTTTTAGACCCTTGAGATTTGCCTACTATTGCTGTTTTTGCAGCTTCTCCTGTCACAGTTGATCGTTTTGAATTGTATTTTATAAAAGAGTTTGACTGAATCTTTTGCTTGCTGTCTGAAGAGAATTGGTGAGAAATTTTTTCCTAAGATTCTTGCTCTTTTTTCTCCCTGGACTTCAGATAGAGAAATTCATTATGCTTCTAAATTCTGATTTCTTTCCATTGATCTCCAATGCTTTGCTCGGCGCAATCAGTAGCAGATTTTTCTTTTATGGGCAGAACAAGTGCAATTAGTGGGGAAGTTTCTTTGGCAATAGAGTTAATGCAATCAGATTATCCATTGTCATCAGTGCTGGTTTCCTGCGTATGCACATTGGAATCATTGACTGGTGATGTAGCTTGAGACTGTAGTCCTGCTCGCTTTTGCACAAGTTGCATATTTTCACTAGCGTATGCCTCCAGGGACGACACTCTGAGCTGTAGCATAGTGTTTTGTTCGGCTAGACTTTTATTGATATTTCTTTTGCATTTTAGCAAATTTGTAAGGGATGCATTATATTCTATAAGATTGCTAATCATCTCTAAAATAATAATTTAAAAAAGGTCTTGCTGACATGACTGAGAAGCGAATGACGGATCTCTTTGAGGGAGCATACGAATACCATCAAGAAATGAGTCATTTTGTTGATCCTCAAATTCAATCCAATTTTGTTCATCATCAGGTAAAGGGGCTTTCCCAATTAATTAAAAATCTGTAAGGGCCTGAAGGACCTGCAGTACTTTATTCTTTTCTATCCCATTGTTTCTTTCAAGGTACTAAGAATTTGATGCATCTTCAGGCCTCTTTTTAAAGGAGCATCGATTGACATTAATAGCATTAAGTATTCCATCTTCAATTTGAGTTTTAGTTACTTTTTTGTCGTCATTAGATTGAGATACCATTTCTTTCTGACTTCCGCCTGTAGGACGAGATTCTTGTAACTTCTCAGTTACATTAATAGGCCCATCATGCATGCGTAGGTCAGTATTGACAAAACTGTGCTTTTCTCCTGTTTTAGAGCCACTTTCCGCACAACTCTGCACTTCATCGACATTGTTATTTGACCTTACCTTTTCGTTGGCTTTAGACATCCTAACGACATTGGTTGGCAAAAGATTCTAGATTGCATAGCTTCTATCACAACAGCACTCTCTTACTTGCACAATTGGCCTTGAAAGCATTTCTAATCTTACTATTATATGAAATTTTCTGATTAGCTTGCCCATTTCGACAGTGTGGAGATTTTACTCCCTTCTGGTTCTTATTTCATAGTATAATGCAGAGACGACTTAATAAAAGATAAGTGTATAGCAATCCTGAATCACTCTGGAACATCTATCGAAAAAGTGCTGAGTCAAAAAAATGTGGTTTTTTTAATAGCGAACTACTCCACCCGACTTTTCCTAAATATAGTATGTTAAGTACATATACGAAAGAACTGTCCAATAAGAATTTAGCTACATTACGCAATTGAAGTTTCTGCAATGTTCTGCAATGACTACTAATACTTTTGCTAACTAAGCACTATGTGCCTGTGCTGCGCCTTCGTGGTGGAATTAGCGCAGACAATCTTGTAACAAACAAATTAGAAATTTTGCTTTGCTTCAGCAATAGCTAATCTGCAGCAGATGCAGATGATCATTGCGCAGCGCAAGGCTCATAAAATTTTGTCAATGGGCATGCGGGAAAACAAGGAGGCTCGAGAAAACAGTCTTGCTGTTGCATTATAGACCAATAAGTGCTTACTGCAGTTGACTAAAATGAAAATTAAAATCTTGCTTTTGGAATCTGACTGAGGGGCAGCAAGAAACTCGGTATAGATCCACCACTTATATAGGAGTATAAAGTGCTCATCTTAGAAAGGAAGCTTATTAAGTTCTTAGATAATATTTATCCCCATATTGATTTTAAGTTTGCTTTTCAGTCAACCAAACACATTGAAAATTTTTCTCCCGTTAAGGATCTTGCCCCGAGTCATGTTTGCTCTTCGATTGCTTATAAGTTTACGTGTAGTAGTGGCAAGGTAGTTATTATGGCAAAACATCACACCATGTTATTATTAGATATAGAGAGCATTTAGGCGTCAACAAAAAAGAAAAAGCATTAATGGAGTTTTCCTCGTCTATTAAGGACTGTATTAACGAAACTGGTCATAGCACTTTGATTAATGACTTTTGTGTTATAGACAATGCTAGTAATGAACCTGATTCTCTTATTCACGAGAGTTTACTTATCGTTAGAGATTGACCCTGCTTAACCAGTAAAAATTTATCGATGTCTCTGTGCCATTCCCAATCTCTATAGGTTTCTTGTTTTCCCGTTAACCATATTTATTTTCATAGCTATCTCCTCATTAGGCATTTCCACATGCTCGCCTGTCTTTGTCCTTTCTATTTATTGAATTGCCATGCTTTACCATCCAAAAAAGTCCCCAATTTTTCATAACAATTAACTGAGGATGGGATTAGGTAATCCCGAAACGTCGTAATAATGGTAGTGATGCATAACGAAGTCAGTGTCGAACTCTATTAAACTGGAATTGTCATTAAAGGAAATCAGAAAAAAATACTGAGTCCATTTTTCCTCGATCTCTTTTCATAATACTGCTTGTTATGGCTATCACCCTTAAATTTATAATGAAGCTACGGTTTCCAATTGATATCTCATTCGTTATTTCTTTCAACTCAGTTTGCTTTTGGCCTCCTCTTGGTATCTTTAGTGTTTCTTGTACTACTCTGGGTGCTTTTTTCACTGGTGTTTTTTTCTGGCAAACGTAAGAGGTGTCCGTACCAAGTGTTGCACGATAGCCGAGAGAAAACTCAAGTTTATGACTAAGTTTTCCTCTATAGATAATCAACTCTAAACAATCAGCAACTCACTAACGTGATTCACTGAACCCGACTGACTAAGTTGCACCAAAATGTTTCCTTATATACTATGCAAGAAAGCAAAATTAGTTTCCTTATCTCATAATTCTAAATACGTAATAGAACAGATACTTTAATCTGCATTGTTCCGAGAACTACAACATAGAAATTGATAACTAAACTAAATTGTGTGTAATGCACATAAATAACCGTATCCTAGCAAATATGCAAAAGCAGCGAAAATGGGGTAAATAAAGCCTACGGTCTATCACACCAAGTTAGTCTTTTTTTCTTCACTATTTTGCTCCAGGTTTGCAATTTTGTTCTTTTATGCAATGTACTATTACTGAGCTTTTCAGGCCACTTAATGTTTTAGATACTCCGTAGCATATTTCTTTGAAGAACATTAATTATATCTTCTTGTTCTTTCGTTGATGTCCAGAGTTCACAGCTGTACATGAAAATGCTCTCAATGTGGCTTTTGAAAGCTCTGAATTTTATGTCTAGGCTTGCTTTCTTGCTCTCAGATATGTGTCTTAGCTGGTTGTAAGCATCAGTGGCCAATACTTTCCTTCTTTTGACGTCTTCAACATCTAGTAAACTTTCAAGATATTTGCATGTCTTCCATATTTCTTCACATCCTCGTTTGATTTCGTATTCTTCCGTTTAAATCTCTTTTACATGTAGGTTATAACTATTCAGTGTGCTCTATACCGCTTCTTTTAGCTCTTGTTTTATTGGCTTGTTTGATGTGGTCCAGCAAGTACCGTGTGCGCATTGTTGGCTGATCATAACATTATTTGTCTTGGCATTTGTGTGAACACATATGCGCGGTGGCAGACTATTTTGAGTGTTCTGCTTGGTAAGTGATGACAAGGATTGGCCTTAAACAATCTCCTTGTGATGCTCCGATGTTGGTTTTATTTTCATCTCCTATTTTCTTACTTGCTATTTTTTACGAAGATTTTGATTATGTGCAGCTCATCCTCATTCAGAACTTCCTTCAGAATTTCGAACAGATCTTTCCTCATAACCTTGTCAAAAGCTTTCGACATGCCTAACAGCAGGAGTGTGATTTCTAAATCTTTAGATGTCATAGATTTCTCTGCTATTACCTTAAAACTAAACACTATTTCAGTAGCACTTCTCCCATGTTGGCATGCTGCTTGCTATGGAGACATTTTTTAAACGTTTTGTGTAAGCTTTTCTTCTGAGCATGCATATAACCAGGATCTATCGTAGCGTAGATATTGATAAGATATGTCCTGGATGCTCATGTGGGCCTGCTTTCTTGTCTGATTTTGGAATAGGAAACAAGTTTTCTTTCTTTACTTCTTCCGGAAATTGTTCTTTCTCAGCCATTTCATTGTATATATCTGCAATTTCTTTACTTATTTAAACCTGAATAGCCCCTAATGTGGCGCTGAGATGGCGCTTAATGCGAGCTATAGACTGCTTCGATTTTGAATGTTGGTATTCTATTACGTCATTGTTTGTGTTATTCTGTATTATGTTGTCTTAAAAGCCTTCATTGGGCATTTTTGGTTAGTAGTTTTAGCATAACAGTGGACGTGCCAAGTTTAGAATAGAGAGAGCATCTTGAAGAAGCAGCCAAAAAACTAGCTGCCTTGTAAAGCGTTGGAAGAAGTTTAGAAGAAGCTTTCCGAAGTATTAGTGAAGGTTCAAACCCTAAAATTGATCGCCCTTCATAATATGAAAGTAATAAGCTTACAGTATTAAGGTATATTTCACTGATTGGTATTGCTAATTGTTTAATTATGTTCAGATCATCCTTCCTGGAATATGATCTCATTGATTCCCGGTGCTCTTTATGTTGTTGTTATGCAACAATCCTCATCTAGAACTTCCTGCAGAATTCACGCATAGATTTACTTTTACATGTATTTAATCTAATATCACACCACTTTAGCATTATCAGTGACACTTGTACCTTCATATTGTGGGCAGATCTATCAAGAGCTATTTCTAGTTAATAACACTGGTCGACAAATTTTCACGTATTCTAATCATCTGACATCGAAATAAACTTTCGTAATGGATTTTTGCGTTGATTTCAAATATATAATTAATTTTTCTCTAGCACTTCATGTACTAGAGATACAGTTCATTCCTTCTATCCTTAAAAGCAACAAATTTGGAACATGTATATGAAAAATGGTGTCGCATGGAATATAGATATTTGATTTAAATGATTTTTGATGGATAAATACCATATTTGCCCATGGCAGTGTGATCCAAGGGATTTTATTTGAGCTAATTACAATTACTTTTAGCCTAGAAAAGGGCATTAATTTCTTTCTATATCTTATGGTATAGTACAATTTTTTGACTATTTTAATGCAATCTTTACTGATATTCTATTCACAATATTAAGTAATGAAGTAATGCAATCTTCCACACTATAGAAAAATTTATGGAGCACTTGTTGGCTCAGCTCAACTCCATTTATATGATTTAGAATCTTTGTGCATGCGACTTTCGTTTGAATTTCTTGTCAGGGCTATCCCGATACAGCATCAGGCAGTGATCTGCCATCATGTTTTCATTCTAGAATCTTTGATACCGAGTTTTCGAAAATCGCGCAAACATTCTTCAGTACCAAATTTATCTGTTTTAGTCAAAAACTCAGAAGCTCAGCTTTCTCCTTTGATAATGCGAGATCTCTCACGAGATCATTCAAGTCTTCCAGAGAAAGCAACTGTGGTGCATAGTTACTATCTTGGCACATAAAACGAGCATCCAAGTCACACGCCCCCTCGCTATGACTCTCAACTGCACTGTTGTCACTCGTATCATCGACAGAAATAAGTGCATCTTCAGGTGCAACTGGAACTGGAATTGCTATTTCATATGGTGCTCGTCTTACGGCAGAATCCAAGGAGGGATACATGAGCAGATGCCTATTCTTGCTTGAGAAGCCATTTGTATCAACAATACAAAAATAACAGTCATTAAAATGGTCTTTGGGCTCTCTCCATCTCATGGGAATTGCAAATGGCATCGCTGATTTCTTCTTTTTGAGTCAATCCCATAGTCAACAACAGCATGCAGAACATATGATGTGCGGTGGCCAACTTTTACCTTGGTCACCCAGCGGGCCACCGACGTACAATTCGTATATCTTCTTTTTGTTGTTTGTGATAGGATGCTGCTGAGATTTGATAGTAAATTTCCCACAGACATAACAGAATTTGTCAGGATGGTTCTTGTATTCTCGGAACATTTTTGCAAAGGGGTTGCAAATAAAATTAAATCTATTTTTATATGACTGAAAAGTTATTGAATGATTGACGTATAATTCCAATTAATTTTGAGGCTATGATAACATTTCAGTCAAAAAAATTAAAAAATAACTCAAATAGTATCCTGTGATAAAATTTAACTGGTAAATACCACACTTGTTGTATTCCACACATCAAAACATACTTATATGAATCAAGTAACTAAGTTATGCATGACGATAACTGTATTGATTTCACGCGGAGGGTGAAGCCTGTACGTGAAGTGGTGTTACTCTGTATCTCAAAAACCTGAAGTGCTAGAGAAAAAATAAATACATATCTGAAATCAGCGCGAAAAATACTCTAAGAAGTAGTTGTTGAATTCTCGGATGAAAAATATTTGTTGACCAGTGTAATTGTTGCGTTGTCAAAGTGGTCATGATCCTTTGGAAAGCTTTGGCTTCATTTTCAAGACGAGGCAACGATGCAAAACTTTCTTGAGGTTGATGCTTCTTTCATGTATGGACATCTTTTGGCACATAATAATTGGATTTTGCATTTCATCTCTATCACTATTGGGCATAGCTTATGATGCTGTTTATAGAGACGTGAGATGTTGTCCTTTTGCACCTATTACATCTATATTTTTGTTGAAATTATCTTTGTAATGCTAGTTTGGAATCCTTCTAGACTTTGCCATATGGACCATAAAAGTAGTGTTACACGGGGCGATTTCTTTTGCAACAAGTTGCGAAATGATTGGCCAGTATAACATGCAAATTCTATGCTATGCAATGCAGCAAATGATAACATCGCAATGATTACCTGGAGTAGACTTCTGTCCTACTTTTTGCAATGATGACCACCATTTTTGTAGCCATTGCACTGTGTGACACCAACTTTGCAACTTGCAATGCAGTCATATGTCTGGTGTAGACGCAGTATGGTTTAAATTTTACAAATGGCAGAAAGGGAAATGACTTCAAGACGTGATTGGAGTGACAGGAATGTTGAGATATGGTAAAACAAAAGAAATAGTTGTATACCATTGTAAGCTGCAAAGATTACTTAAATGGTTGAGATGCCAATACCGGCTCCGTTGCATAGCATAAAATTTGCCTGTTACATGAGGTAATTGCCTTCGGGAGTGGTCATTTAGTATCTGTAATGAGGGAGTGGAGGCTATTTGAGTGAGTATGTAACAAAAATGCAATTTTAAGGAGGCGTTTCAAACAAATTGTTAAAAGATGGAGGGGTATGAAAACAAAATTATGTAAATTTCAAAAGTTTACAAATAATTTAGCCAGTCAAATAGTTTAAAGTGCCAGTCATGATCTGATGATTCTACTTCAGTGCTAACAGTAGTAGCAAGTTTTTCTCCAGTATGAAAGCAATTAAATAAACTTTTCTGACATCTTTTAGCTGCAAATTTTCTTTTGTTTGGTTTGGGCATTTCCTTTGCTTTTTAAAGCTGGATGCTAAGATTTTGTGTAGTATGATTTGCAAAGTCTAAAGCACCTGAGGAAAAGTAGTAATTCTCTGTTTACAGAGAAGGGCTACTTTTCCTCAGATCCTTTAGATTTTGCAAGAATCTAGGAATCACTTGGCTCTATCTGTCAATGTCTGTTAAATGAATTGAGCTATCATCTCTTGTGTTGACATCATCCAACGAAGGAATACCACTTATGAGTAAATGCAAAACATCTTTTACTTTGTTTTGAATGCATGCTCCCTATTCTTTAATTGATTTTCTTGCATTTGTGTTTGAAGATCTTTCTGTCTCTTTGCCTCTTAAATCATGCTTTGCTATTTAATTTGTTCTCCTCTTTAATAGGTTGGTGTTGTGATAATAGCTTTCTGTGTATTCTGCAATGCATTGGTTAGTTCTTCCAACAAATATTATTTTGAATAGGGTTAGCGTTAGGGCCTGGTGGACCAACTCCCATTGTCAAGTGTAACCACTTGCGTATGCAAAATTTCTGAAAAAGGGGGGGGGGGGTTAATTGCAACCCAAACCCAAGGGCATACAAACTAGAAAAAGGGGTGTTTTGCAAAAAAGCATACAATTGAAGAAAAGGGCTGTTTTACTATCAACTCAGTTCATCACTCTGCCTCTACATTTGCATAATGCATTCATGAAGAAAGGCATATATACAACTATGCATGAGCACCCTCGCTGTGAACTATGTCTCAAGTTAGAAATATTTATAAGCAGATGTACATCTGGGTTTTTCTCACTGCAAAATATATATAATTCATAATATATGTATTTGGCAGTGAGAAAAATGCTGATATACAGCTGTTCTTTTATAATCTTAGTGAGATGAAAACATTTCTTTTTGTGTAACATCATGCAGTTTAAATTTGAGTATAAACTATGAGACTTGGTAGATATTTTACATGGCAAAATAAAATAGCTATTGTTGATTATAAAGTAACAATTAAATTATTGCTAATATGTCATTATTGTGATGAAAGTGAGCATTCATATGTAGTATTGGGGATATTATGTCATGATAGTAGCCATAAGCAGATCCTCTATCATTATGATGTAAAAGTAAGGAAAGGAGAAAATGATGGACAAATTTATCCCAGAGGTTTTGCTCTTAAGGATAGAAATAAGACACCCCTTTCTTTTCCTTGGTACTAGAAACTGCAATATTGTGAGTAACCAAATTGTAATAAATGATCAGGCCTATAAATGAATGGAGGCTTCCAACTCCAGTTCCCACACTCACTGACAATTATTCTATCTTTAAGATGACAATACTTGCTTGGTCATTCACTTTTATCTATAAATGTATGAATGACTTTGAAACTGTTTTTACACAAATTTCTGGATCAAACAAAGGCCATCTCATCTCCATTTTCAACAACCCTACTTGGGTCATTGACTGACGTCTTAAATTGTCATTGTTGTTGTTGCTGTTGTTTTATATTATTGCATAGAGGTGCCTTTATGTATTATTGGGCATTTCAGAAAAGTAGCAGTAATGTATAAGTTAAAAATAAGAGAAAATAGTCATTTTTCCAGAGCCTCCATTGGGAGTGTTTACATCTGATTGTGAGAGTTGACCACCCATATGAATGGCACATGGTTCTGTATGCTAACCATTTTGTTCTGTGGTGGGCAGGGCATGAAATATATTTCAGACCTTTTTGAGGGGTATCAAGTAATTTTTCAAATTTTGGGGCGGAGCTTCAAAACTTATTTGAAAATTCAGAAAAAGCCTCCACCTCCCTATGACAGATACTTAATGACCACTCCCTTATGACTTGTGTCACAATGGCATTGTGAAAAAAGTTGCAAAAGAAGTAGCCCAATGTAGCACTACCTTAACTGACAATTCCAATTAGAAAGCAAGTGTATAATTCAGAAATATTGAAGGTAAGTTCTACGTTTCATGGCAATGGAGTAAGGAGACACCAGATTAAGTTTTTTGCCTTGTGCCTCCCTGTGTACATCAGCTGTCAGCTGCAGCCACAGCCATGCAATTATTGTAACATGGTTACTACAGCCATGCAAAATTCTTCATGCAATGCAATTTTGTATGTTACTCTTTACTCTCAACCGTGCACACATTACTCTCAGCTGTGCAAAATTCTTATCCAAGCTACTTGCATTGACAGAAGTTCTAGACCACAAAACAAATGTCCTGTATATTATTCAAAGTTACCAATCTGGAGAAGACAATGAAAGTCATTTTTGTTGTGTAGACTATGTATATGTGGAATGAATTGGTAGTTGATGGGGGATCATTTGAAGTAGGCAGACTTTCATACATGAGTAAATCAGAATCATTATGGGCCTATCCAGAATACAAATGTATTTAAGGTCACACTGCATCCATGGGCCACTTTTCCATCATGCCAAATTGGACACTTTAAATAATGCATAGGGGATTTGTTTGTGGCATAGAAAATGTGTGGCTGCAAATAAAGAGTAACATATAATTTCCTTGCAAGAGGAATTTTGCACAGCCGGAATACTCATTTTACAAGAATTGCATGGTTGCAACCATGGCAAAATTTTCAATCTGGTTATCCTGTATGGGGTCATTAGTGTGATTTATTATTTTCACATGATCTGTCAATACTCAGAAGTCATATTTCCCATGCTATTTGTTCTAGCTATGAATTTGTTATGTGTACAAGGTATTTGCTTATAAGTTGTTCACATCATGCAATATTATGAATTGAATGCTACTGCTTTGTTAATCAATAGTGATAATAGAGCCTGGTACTTCCTTCACAATTTTGATTTTGTCCAGTTATTCATTAGCTATATCATCTCAGTTTTCAATTGTGGCAATGTCTAATCAACTTTGGTTGAGGTGAATTCAATATTATTTGCAAGCTAGAGCAGATATTTTCACCATAGTATTTCTTATCCTTTGATTCTTCTGTACTGCATGCAACATTACTTGATAGCAGTATCATTGTGTTCTATTGCAGGATTTCCCACGGAGTTGCCTAATCCATTCACCATGTTACTTTGGTCTTCTTTTCTTTTCCCTGATTCCATTGACATTTATTTTCCTCATCTGCAATTGGATGGGATTCAAACTTTTTATACAAAATTAGAGAGCAAGATTTGACATAAATGGTGGTGTTACTCATGTGCAAGTTGTGCTAGTATGAACACATTGTTTTATTTGCTTTTGGCAGCAAAACTCAGCATAGTTAGAAGTATGGTTGATTGTCAGTGGCAAAAAGGAAGATTGTTATTAGCATTAATGTTGTCACAATTTTAGGAGCCAATTTCACAATCATCACAATTTCACTGCTTATGAAGCCAACACCATAGTTCCTTTTGAAAACCCAACCAACCAACTTTATTACTATCAGTTGTAGAGTTTCCATCCTGCATGCATTAATGCTAGTTGTTCATCTTTCCTTTTGGCAATACAATATCATGATATTATGAATTAAGTAGGCATATGGCCTTGGTCTTATTATGCTGAGAAAGTAGATTTTCATTAGTGAGGATGAAAGGTTTAAAAATAGTTTATCTCAGTGTTCATTATGATTATTAGTCATTCTTAAGAATCTGTTGTATTCTATGTGTTCTTTGTTGTTTGATTAGATGCAGTGGTAGTTTTTCAAGAAAAATGGGGATGGGCAGCATTGCTATATTTGCCGAGTATTGAAAAGGTAGCCAAGTAGTTGCCAAGTACAATTTTTTGTAAGAAAAAGCTTTAAGACAATTGAGGTTCAGCCAAAAAGCTGTCTTTTTATGTAGAAAGGCATGAATTTAGCCTTTGGTCAACTAATGTTGCCAATCAGTTGCTGACTCAAAGGCCAAGGTGCATTCCATGTTGAACCTATGCCAAATACCTTTTTCACTATTTTGCTTTACTACCCCATGACAAGCCTAAGTTTAATATAGTGTTGCCTTGTCATATGCTGAAGCCTACAAATTTTCTCTAAGGGGCATCCATAAAAGATGTCTGCACCTTGGGGGAGGGAGGGGTTAGCTTAGCATCAGTGCAGACAAAAGTGGACAGGTGGAGGGGATTTTACTCTTAGTGGGCATCCTTTTTAGTTTGGCCTCTGGAAGACAGAAGAGGGCATTTAAAGGCCATTTCATTTTCATCTTCCTGTGTTAAAAATTGAAAAATAAGAGGTAAACAAGAAATAAGTACAGTATGCATGTCATTTAAAGAATTTTACTTTTCCATAGTTTTTGCAGCTTTTTAATTGTCTTCCAACTCAGTTTCCACACGGACAAAGGGAGGAGGTTGTTAAGCAAAAAGCAGAGAAATGTCGACATGGGGAGGAGTTTGAATGCTGCCGAAAATGTGTGTATATCATTTATGGATAACCCCTTATTGCTTGGTCAACATCGCTCAGAGGAGTTCCTCATTTTGCATGTTTGAAATAGGCAAAATGCACATATATAATACCATGCATGTACACGTTTTTTTGTTTATAAGAAAAGAGTTTCTAAGAAAATGAGGCTCAAATCGTCAAAATCTTAAGAAAATCCTAAGAAAATCACGAGGCTCAATTTCCAAAATTAAGTGTTTTTATAGGCCAAAAATCGGTATGTCGTCGTTGTTGCATTCAAAATGTTAAAGATGAAATTCAAATTCAAGTATACAGTATTATTAACGAAAGTGTAAGCCACTCTAGCCAGTTTATTTCAGTAAAAGTTAAGAAAAATTTAAGAAAATCTCAGGCTCAATTTCGGGAAATGTTAAGAAAATTGAGGCTCAGGCAAAATAATGATTTTCTTATAAAAAAAACGTGTATATATGTCAAGATGAAATGTATCTGGGAAGTAATCTGAGAACTTGTAGCTGAGAGAGCAAACTTGGGTCTGAAGGTCAAGCCCCCAGAATATTGTTTACTAGCCACGCCCTTGAAACTGTTGGAAACACCTTCTGGGCATGTATGCTGTTGTGATGTTGGCATCCAATGGATGGCCAGTACACTAAAAAATTCAACTATTCCAGGGATTTTTTGTTACCAATGCGCCAAGACATGGGGATTGTCTTTCGTGTACCTAACTATTTTTCATAGCTCACACTAGACGCATTGGGGTCAGGCTACATGGAGTGCACCCTGGCTCAATAGTGACTGTAGCACTTTGCCTTCTTGCCCCCATTTAGCCATACTGACCTCATTTTCTTATTGCTTTTAATCAGCTAGATCAATTTTATGTAGGTCTTCATTTCATAAATAAACACTAGCATTTCCATTTTATTTGTGCATTTTATGTGAATTTTTAACCTTCTAGGACAGAAAATTGTTAATATGTTTCTCTCTATTGCTTGTATCTGTTGTTGCTATTTTAAAACCTCCTCATATGTATTTTCTTATAAATATCAGTACATACGTTATAGAAAAGCAATGTTTGGAATGGCATTACTTATTTCCTGCCCAGGGGCGGATCTAGAAAATTTCATGACTGTCGCACATAGCGCGTGGCTCGTTAGTAGGCGTGGTCAAACCAAGGAATTCTGTGACTTTTTGCTGTGGGTCTGATGAAGATAGTCAAAATAAATTACAAATGTTGAGGACGTAAATATTACACCATAACACATTGAAATTAATTGTGAGTCGGGCATAGGACAACACCTCATTGCAAATCCAGAATGCGCCAAAACATATACAGACGACAATTTTCGGATCATTGTACAAGCAAGATCGTCTTTTCATTTAAGTGTTTTGGAATCTATTTACATGAAGACTCAAAATCCAGTCTTGTGTAGACAAAAAGAGTTTGTTTTCTCATTGGGACTCTTCAAGTAAACTATGTTAATAGGTCCTAATTGGTCACACTTGTGGCCATGTGAATCTTTATTCAGAGCGTTGAGTTTTTCCAGAAAAACACACCAGATATAGCTTTCACAAACTTTATCTTTATCTTTAAACAATTCGTATACAAGGTCTTTTTCAAGCACCAAGTACGCAACGGCAAACTAAGACTCAAGACTCCTAACTACAAGGCCGTAATTTCCACAAAAACTTTGAGGGGGCTAATTTCTAGCGTAATTTAGTGGGCCTTGGCTATCGCCTAAAACAGCTGGGGGTCTGGGGGGCGCTGAAAGCCACCAAGCGGGTCCAGGGGGCGGAGCCCCCGGAAGCTCCAGAGATTGTGCCATCTCTGAGGCCTTAAAATGACTTAGGATCACGAAAGTTCTCTTTCTGCACGGTAATAGAAAAACACAAGAAATAATTACTGTATAGCCTTTGTCTGCAAGTGCACAGGTATGGCAAATCACAGAATCACTATCTTCCCGCTAATGCAAAAATGTAAATTGATCAAACCATTTGGGGTTGAACGGTCGCTTCTGCTTCCCTGTGTCTCTCATAGGAAACTTTATTGATCTTGGTTGGTGTGGTTTTTCCGGAAAATCACCAGTAGATGAAGAGCTCTTTCCAGAATCTGCAGATGCCTTTATGAAAAATGATCTGCTTTCTTACTCCGCTTATATTTTGTAGACGGAGAAGTCCAATTTGATTTTTCTTTGTATGATGATTCAATTCGAGACTCGGATTCGAAATTGAGATTCGAAATGAGTAATTTTAATAAAAATTTTAATAAAAAGTTTCTGTTGTGAATTGAAATGTACATTTTTTATAGCTTTAAAGCGTCTAAAAATACAATGTCGTTATTAAAACAATTTCTGCAATATAGAAAAAGTCTGGCCTAAGTGTGACCAAATTAAAAAGAAAAAGTTTAGGATATGAAGTGAATATACTGTAGTGCTCCCCCCTAGTAATCTACAATATCATTGTTGATGTTGATGCATTCTCTGACCTTCTAAACGCAGTATAATTTACATAACAATTTTTGTATCATCAAAATTATTGAGGGGGCTTCAGCCCCCCTAGCCCCCCCGTAAATTACGTCCATGAACTAAGAACTAAGGGGTAGCTTATATCTAGAAAATGACTAATAACTATCAACGTAAAACTATGAGGACTTCAAACAAGTTAATCTGAAAATCACTATGCTTTTCCTGGGTGTGAAGTGTGAGAAGTGAATCATAATGGGTATAGAAGAAATGCGGCAACTAAACATAGTGGACTTCTATGACTAAAATGTGACTAACCTGGGAAAAGTGATTATGAATGAAAAGAAGGAAAAATCAGAACGAGGCTGTGGCGTACGAAGCGATAGAAATTATACCCGTATTACAGCCAATTAGACGCATCCTAACACATTAACTGCATCTGGATATATATTTCGGTTAACCTTTAGGTCATTATCCGACTTTTTCATACTCTGATGAGTGTCGTACGAAAAAAACTTTCAAGTATATCAAAATAATGTTGCCGCTTTTTCGTGCAGTGGTAAAGATCTGTAGTATCAAAAGACTATTTAAAATTAATCCATGCAAAAGAGGTACTCATATAATTTCCAATTGCAATTATAACCCTAACCCTAACCAATGCTCTAACCCACTACAGTACTCAGAGTTATAAATGAATTGCTACTAATACCTCATGCTTCATTATAAGCAGGGGTGGATTCAAGGAGGGCTGGGGGCCATGTTCCCCTCAAAAAATGGCAATATTTCCTATAGCAAACAATAGTGTTAAGAAACTTCCTACATAAAAAAGACAGTAAAATGAATCAGATGGGCCCCTAAAGTCCAGCACTAGAACCTCCCATGAAAATTCCGTGTAACTGAAATGACAACACAAAAATGTGCTTTGAGCATGGGGAATTACCATTCTCAGGATCATTCCCTAGCAATATGAAATATGATCCTGAAAGTTACCTGCTCTCTGCAAATGATTTCAGATTGGTTTCAGGCACGTTGTAGAAGCAATAGAATATACTTCAGTATTGAAAATGATATGTTGAAATGTAGCTTGCAGCTACGACTCGTTTATCACTCATAACACGAAGGCATGCATCATTCTTTGGAATGTCGCTGCTAGCAGGCAAGTCTTAAGCTAACAGGATGTTTTCGAACTTACGGCGCACTTCCAGAGCTTTGCTAATTCAGCATTATAGATTACCTCCAACGCGTTGTAGTTCAATAAAGTGCTTTACTTTTTCCAGTAAATCCATCAAAAGATAATAAAGATTGCGACAAGAATGGAATTCTGTGGCCTTTCACGTGCTGAGCAACATACTAAAATCTATTTATCAAATCTATTTTAAGATTGTGCAACAGCACTACAAAGCATCCTTTAGGCATACGGTTGCACAGGAAAACGATATGATTGGCTACCTCAATTCATATGCAAATTGTGCGACAGTCGTGCGATAGTGGGTAAGAAGCATCCTGTGCACAAACATCTTACTCTATCTACTTTTGTTGCCCTGTTGGGATTCAGTAAAAGCTGTAAGATTTAACAATCCGGAATAAACATGGGATCTACTCTTTCTGATTAGCTCCTCCACAGAATAAGAAATGTAATACACTTCTATATAATTCCCTGCCTACTTAGAGCAAACAGAAAAATCCATCTTAGAGCTGATTTGATGTAGTAAAAATTGGAAAAAGTTTCCAATTGACTAAAAATATTGTTGTGCAGTTGAATGTTGACTGTCGCATGTGCGACCTGTGCGACAGTCTAGATCCGCCCCTGTTCCTGCCTGTAGTAGTTCTCTCGAAATAGAACGTGTTTTTATCACCTGACAACGGTGCATAGCAACTGCTACTGGGTGAAAACTAGCTGCTCAGTAGTTGAGGGAATATAAGGGAAAGACAAAATGTATGCTGATTTCACTCTTTAGTTTTCGTCAAAAGTCAATTAGGTTGTGTTTCACTGGGTTGTACAAGTCGCATTAAGATGTAGAAAGGAGTCGGCATTGTGTTCTCTTCCTGATGAGAACAGGAAAATAGGAAATATTGTAGAAGTAGGCCTAGGCGTTGAAGAGAGTCGATGGTTAAGAGAATTCTTGATATCTATACACCATGCACATGGATATGTGTTTTGATAAGTGCCTAGAAGGTAGCAAGCTATGCACAAGTATTGGCCTATTTATTTTCTCATCTCGTTTATTTTTGTGTACTAATAAGGCAAGGGCTATTGGCCCAACTTTGAGGCACAACTGAGGTACAGCTGCCCAGCTGAGGTCCAACCGAGTTAGAAAGGCCAAAGTCCAACATGAGGCCCAACCATGAAACATTGATTAATTTCTATAGTGTGGTTTCGTAGGATGAACTCGATGTTCAACTACTGTGTCCTTTTTGCAATGCATTCATCGGCCAGAGTCATTTACGCCATCATGCCAAGGTAGATGCAACGCGCTTTGCTCGATGAGGGCATTGCAAACAGGACACAGTAGTTGAACATCGAATTCATCCTACGAAACCACACTATAGAAATTAATCAATGTTTCGTGGTTGAGCCTAATGTTGGACTTTGACCTTTCTACCTCAGTTGTGCCTTGGTTGTGCCTTGGTTGTGCCTTGGTTGTGCCTTGGTTGTGCCTTGGTTGTGCCCATTGAACTATATAAAAAGACTGGAACGATAAGCCTATTGTTTTAAAGTTTGGCCTGATAGCTGCTATGTGGAACGACTCTGTACGTATGCGCAGTAGGATGCGCGGGAAATTTTCATATTTTAACATTGATAGAACAACAATCTCAGTACTAATCGAAATGCCGATAAGTTGCGTTGCTTTTGGTTGTCAGAACAAACAAATACACGGTAATGAAAAACAGAAGAATAGAGAAAATTATGTCGCATTTCATTGGTAAGGTTTTGCTTAATACTTAAACGGAGCAGCATCAAAACACCAAATGTCAACTAGGCCTTTCAGCAGTCCTCCCACTCCAAATGTATCAATTTCTGAATGAATTTATCGCATTTTTTACTAAATTCTTAAGACGCCATTCAGGAATTTTCATATTTTATGACAAAATTTCAAAAATTCAATTTTTAACAACATTTTATGATTTCATGACAGAGTGGGAGGCCTGCTATCAGGCAGCATCACAATAAAATATTTTTTCTTAGGAGTTGGGCTTCTTTCTGTGTTGCTATGACAGTCAACATTACTATAAACAAGTGGCGTAGCCAATAAGATTCTCAGTGTTAATTATGCCTACTTTCTTCACACCTTTGAGAAGCATTTCATTTGATTCACGCACGTACAAGCCCAAATTATTCTCCTCCGATCTTACGCATGTTTCAATACTGATCAAGCCCCTACTTCCATATATTCGTTTCAGATATAGTCGGTCGATGTCACTCATTGGATGAAAGGTCTCATACATCGTTAGTGTCTTTCTGGTTGTCCTGTCAATTTTTTCAACTCAGCTACCTCCCAATTAATAATTCCTGCTCCATATCTTAACAAAGCAACAGCCCAAGTATTAATTACCCGAATCTTCTTGCCATTCAGTTTTGATTTTTAATATTAGCCTTAACCTCCTTTTATACTCTGCAGTAACTTTATTCTTCATTGTTTTGTTCTTCTATCTGATCCAACTCTAAAATACCAAGATAAGTATATCCTTTCTCATCTACTTCTCTCATAATTTCATGGTTAGGCAAAAAAATTCCATCAAACTTAACAAGTCTTCCTTTCTTTAGAGTTACCACTCCACACTTCTTTAGCCCGAATTCCATACCTATGTCTTCACTAATTCGAAACACTGTTCTACGCTATCTAGTTGTTCATCACTTTTTCCGAAGAGCTTGAGGTCATTCATGGAGAGAAGGTGATTAAGTTTAAATTCTTTCCTGCTCCATTCATACGAAGCCTTTATCTTTCTTAAAAGAAATGAAAGAGGAATCATGCAAATAACAAAAATCAATGGTGACAGACTGTCGTCTTGGAAAATACCTGTATTGAAATCAATCCCACACAAATCCAACCCATTAGAAGCTAACCGGAGTTTCCAATTCTTCATGCTGTTCTCTAAACATTTTCTGATATTTTCAGCAATGCCAAACATGTGAAGACACTCTAGAATCAAGTTTTATTATTATTCACTGAATTATCCAACTAAAATACTATTAAAAAATAGAAACTAAGATATAAATATATATAATTAGCCATTGTCTTCTGCTACCAAAATTTGTTAGCAAAGTGTTGGTGTTAAAATATTATCCTCAATCGTTCAACAGTCCAGATAGTACTTTCTAATGATGGATTCACTCTTCCATAAAACTGTCTTTTGCATTTTCTTCACTGTTGGTGTAATTTGCTTCTCATTTCCAACTATCTTTCTTACCTCATTTTCTAGTTGCTTTATTCCCCCTCCTAAGCATCCGAGGATAAATGGTAAAAACTTTATCGTGTAGCATTGTCGACGCTCTCCTAAATCGAAACAAAGTTGTTGGCATTTACGCATCTTTTCCTCTATTTTCTCATCCTTATTCTTTTCATTTTGGCATGCCATATCAACAAATAATATCATTTTCTTTTCTGTATCTTCAAGTGTTAAATCTGGCCTTCTTGCTGTGCAGCTATTCCGCATCCTATGTTTCCAGTCCCAGTATAATTTCTTTCCATCACTTTCCAATACTTTCCATCTTTCCTATTTTTCTCTATACCACTTAACATTTTCTGGTAGCAATCCACTTTCACTCGTCCATTTAACTGTCAATACTTTTAAAGTGTTATCATGTCTTTTAAGATACTCTGTTCCAGCCAGCTTTTTGCATCCTGAGAGGAGATGCTGCACTGTCTCTCTCTCTCTCTCTCTCTGTTCTCCATACAACCTACACATGTCCTCTGCTATCAATCCTCTAATTTTCTTCCAAGCTCGTGTTTCTAACATCTGTTCTTGTAGTGCAAATATTGAAGCTGTCTTTCTAGGGTCTGAATTGCACTTCAGCCATCCATAGTCTTCTTCCTCATCTTGTGATGGTACTTTGCTTTGACGTCTTTTTTCTGCAAAACTTCTCTTTTCATTTCTCTTCTGTCCCTCCTCTAAGATATCTTTCAGTGTTTGCAAGCCTGCTTTCCACTCTGTTTGTCTGTTTTCACTAATGATGACAGCTCCCTGATCAAAAATTACTGGTGCATCAACTTTCCTCATTACCGTCTCTGCGTCTCGCTTTAAAGACGTGTGCTCCTTCCGCATGTCACTTTTCCACGCTGCACATACCCATTCATTTGTGGATGTGGCCATATAACACGCAACTCTCTTCTTAGTTTCGTCATAAACTTCTCTAAAACTTTTCAGCCCCCTACCCCCTGCTTTTCTTTTGGTATATAACCTCTCGTCGCTTGATTGTCTGCCATGAAATCCCTCTCTACGTAATACACTCTTTACCATCATGTCGAGATCCTCAAGATCTCCCTTTCCTAAAGTACACACATCCATTACATATCCTGCTACTGGTATTACCCTGCAGTTTATGGCTTTCATTAGATTTTTATCATTTAATTGCTTCCCAATCAACTGCTCTAACCTTGTCCTTACCTCTGCCTTTACCCTTTCCATTACATATTTAATATCAATTCCATCTCCTTGCTCACATCCCAGAAATTTGAACATTTCATTTTTATCTGGGTCTAATGCGTTCATCTCTTCTTCTAACACTTGTAGTCCCTCGCTCTTAACCATTTTTCATTTTCTAATTACAATCTCGGCACATTTCTTAACACCATAACATGCACCTGTTTCCATGCTGGCCTTAACTATCATTTCATTAACACTCTGTAACTTTTGGTGAGTTTCCTGATATATTTTAAAATCATCTATAAAGAAACTATGCGTTCTTTTAACCACTCTAACCCCACCTTTCCCCATTTTGTACCCATCGGAACCCTCCACTAGCATTGCTACTGGTACTTCAGTTAGACAAAATCCTACTGGGGAGAAGCTGTCACCTTGTAGGAAGCCTCTCGTAACATTTATTAGCCTGCTAACTAGCTTCTTTCTATTTTCTGTTACTTCAATTATTTACCATCTTTTCATCAATACTTTTACAACCTCTATAAATTTCTCCGGAACTCCCATCCCTTGATAGACTTTCTTCATCCAATCATGCCTTACCATGTCATATGCTTTCTGATAATCATAGAAAGCTATAGCGAGATTTCTCTGTTGCCCTTTAACCTCATCCATTATAGCTCTATCAATTGTCAGATGGTCAACTGTATCCAAGACTCCAGAGGAGGTTACTAGTTGGCTTCTATTCCAGATGTCATTTCTCGCAGCATTTTCTTGCATGTAGTTTCCAATCATTCCAGTGAATATTTTTTAGCATGTATTTAAACATGTGATTGGGCGGTAGTATTTTTCATTGCCTAGTTTTCCAGTTTTTGGCAAGAGTACTGTTCTTCCTTTTGCCAGCCATTGTGGTATTTCAACTGGCTGCTCTACCCATCTGTTAAAGCAGTTTAGCAAGGATTTCCATTTCCCTTTCAACTTTTTTCACCAATAATTTTGCATTCCATCGATACCTGGGGCTGACCGATTTTTTCTACTTTCAACAATCCTATGCATCTTCTCTTCTGTGATTGTAAAGTCTTGGATATCTACAATTATTGCCTTGATTTTCTGAGCTATAGTACTCATCGATTCCTATGAGGCGTCTTTGAATCATCTTCCCATATTCCCGCACAGAATGCATCAAATTTAGCAATGTGTGGTGCGTTTCCTTTCTTCCCTCTCATCCCTTGTGTTTTCCTGTAAAACATTCCTTGATCTTCTCTAAATATCCTATTATGCCGAATCCTATCATCTCTGAGTCTTGTCTTTTCAACTTTTGTCAAGTAATACCTTAGTTCATCAAGAGCTTTTTCTTTGACATACTTCAAATCATTTTCCTTTCAAAGCTCCATATCTGCCCACTTTTTCAACGTTAAAAATTCTCTTTTTTAGTTGCTTTTTTCTTTACCCTTCTCCTGTGGAATTCATTTGCAGTCCAGGCAACTATTTTCCTCACTTCTTTAATACGTTTGTGCATTTTCCTTATTCTCCTATTTTCCCCTCTCTGGCTCGTACTATTTATGGTGCTTTTCCTTATCATTCCCCTTCTGTCTTCTATTGTTCTTCCCATAGCATAAACCGCGTCTACTACCTTACACACATCTCTAGTATTATTTAAATGCCTCTCCAAAATTCGGTTAGCTTTATCTATTTCAGGATCTGGTACCCCTTTCTTGTGCTTCAACAATCTGTCTCTATCAGTTATAGCATCATGGATTGTTGCAATAAGGAAAGCTAAGTGTTTCTCAAATGTCATCCTCATTTCTCTTAATTCGGCGTCCTCAGCTTCCACATCTTCTTCATCTTTGTGCTCTCTAATCAATGCATCACAAGGCTGGTCCTGCTCTTCCAGCTTCCATCTCAAAGTTTTATTATTACCTTTCTTTTGAATCACTCTCTGACTTAACTCAACTCTCTATGGTCCTCGGCACAGAGTAGCTTGCCTAAGAACATTTTTCACTTCACAGTACGGTGCCTCAACAACACATTGGCTTATCGCACAATTCTTCACAAATGGAAGCTCTCTTCATCACCTGACTGCTCTTTTTGTATGAAACCGGAGTCTCTTCTTCATATCGTTGCAGGCTGTAAGTCATATCTTGAGGACGGTCAATACACATGGAGACATAATTCAGCCTTACATTTCATTGCATCTACATTGCAATGCATCAAAAACTCTACCATTTATGCTGATCTCCCGGGCTTCCTCTCACCTTGCATTGTAACTGGTGACCACTTGCGGTCTGATATGCTTATCTTCACTGGCTCAGCTACTATATATATCATAGAACTCACTGTTGGGTTTGAAACTAACATCAATCTAAACGCTGAGAGAAAGAAAGATAAATACACGGAACTTACTTGTGATCTTTCATCGAAGTACCGTAGTGTCAATTTCAGTAATCGCTCCATTAGCTCACTAGGCATTTTTGGGAAATCTTGTAACTCTTTCATTGCCATGTGCAATGATCTTACTATCGACAAACAAAACTTAAATTATGCCTTAAGGAAAATAACGGCCATCATCATCCGATCCACCTACTACATATTCTGCATGAGAAACAAGCCTTGGACTAACCCTAATCTTCTTACTTACTGAACTATAAAGTTATATGTTATTTCATATTTTAGTTTGGGTTTTTTTTTCTTTTTAATGACTAAATCTAACTTTGTTAGTCAGATGCAAATTACTTGTATTCAGAGAGACTTGTATTTGTAAATTTTAGTATTATTATATATTCCTCGTTGGACTACAGCACTGGAAACTAAGTACGCCATGATTCGCTCTTACATTATTGTACTTTTTGCTCTATTCACGGTTTGTTCGTTTTGTGAAAAAGATTTCGTTGCGCTAGGCCGACATCATTGGTGATGTAAACAACGTGTTCATAGTAACACCACTGGTCCGGACGGAGACATTAATATCCCTCTTGTCAAAGACACAGTATCTCCTGTTCATATTATCGATGTTGCATCTATTAAATGTTGCTGCGGGAAATCGTGCAAGGCATAAAGTGCCTACATATTCACCGGAGGAGTTGCAAAACTGTAAACCAGTTAGACGATGAAGAGTCAATTATCTAAAGTCATTGAGAGACTGAGGAATGCCCGGAAGATCGCCTTGGAGATCAGTTTGAGCTCAATCCAAGGATTCGCTTCCCAAGATCAGATAATGAATGGTTGTTCGCCAATACCGGTTTTCAGTCGGCATTTGTGAATGTAGTTCTAACTGAATCAGCAGTAAGCGAAGTAGTCACGTTGATGAAATCCAGAATTTCAAACACCTGCTATCTCTGTTCGTCGAGGTGTCCTTCAGGCAGACTGCCTGAGCCCTCTTCTCTTTAATCTTTGATTCAACACATTTATTCAGTTTATCAAAGCTGAGAAATACCAACATTTTGGTTTTTCTGTCTATGATGGAAGTAATCACATGTTTCAACCAGTGCATTGGTTTCAGTTTGTTGACGATGCAGTTGCTATTTCTAGCGGTGAAAAAGAGAACCAAATCCTACCCAATTGCTTTACAAGATGGTGCCAATGGGCAAACTTTGTTATAAAGGTTGATAAATGTGTCACTTTTGGTGCTAAGAAATATTCAACAAGATCCACTCAGTTTCAGCCACAACTTTTTATTGATAAGCAACTTGTTCCTCCTTTCAAAAATGGGGAATCTTTTAAATACCTTGGCAGCTACTTCGATTTTGACATGACTAATGAGCTGCACAAGTCTAAAATACTTTCTCTCTTCTCAACTTTCATGAAAGGAATCGAAGATTTGCCTCTTCATCCTAAAAATAAGCTTTTAGTGTATCACAGATATGTATTATCCAAATTTTCATGGCATTTTGCTTTTGCAGATCTACTTAGAACTTCGGTCACAGAAAATCTTGACAATCTTGTATCCAGATATATTCGCAGTTGGCTCGACCTTCCTGTCAGCGCAACATTGACAAGCTTAGCTTTAACCTAAAATCAGATTGGTCTGAATCTCCAAATGCCTTCTGTCAAATTCACTCAGTGCCAAACTGTCTCTCGTAATATACTGCGATCTTCCCCTAATGTCAATGTCCAAGCTCTCTGGAAAAATACTAGTACTCGACCAAACTTGCAATATGACATTTATCGCAATACCAAAGACGTACTGACAGCAGTCAAATTGGGTAATAAAGAGCGCTTAACAAACAATTTGCCATCACAAGGTGCCTTACTTTCATTCTTGTTGGGTCATTCACTCAAAAATTAGATGGAATTTGGTCTGGCGTACAGAGTAATCTACCAGTACATATCTACAATTTTGCCATAAAATAACTTAGTAATAAACTACCTACTCGCAAAAATCTTTGTCTTTAGAAGCTAAGAGAATCATCTGACTGCCAATTTTGTCTTCTTCCTGAAACTTTGCCTTGGCCAAGGTCAGTACACTTGGCGGCACAATTCTGTCCTATGTTCCCTTGCCATATCATTGAAAGTAGTTGAAGGGTCTTCACTGTATGCAGACATTCCAGGTCTCCTTTCAATCTCAATCATTACCGGTGATGATTTACGTTGTGACCTACTATTGAAAACTTAGGATAACTGTCTTTACATTTTGGAACTAACGATAGGCTTCGAAACAAACCTAAACAGCAATACAGAAAGAAAACGCTTAAAATATTCGAGGCTAGTCTCAGACTTAAGAAGTTAATACAAATCTGTCACCTTTGTATATCTCTCAATGAGCTTTCTTGGGATCTATGCTAACTCATGTCTTTTATTTCTTAAAACATGTGATTCCCTCTCTATCGACAACCAACACAAGTGCTTTCTCATAAGCTATCTAAAATTTCAATTCGAACAACCTACTACATCTTCTGTTGCAGAGACAAACCATGGGACAACCCGGATCTACTTTGCTTTTAGCAATTTTGTTTTTTTTGTTTTGTTTTATACACAATAATTGTTACTTACATTTTTGCATGTATTGTAACTAAGGCTAGCCAATTACAAATTACTTTGTAATAGTGAGACTTGTAATTGTAGTTTAATTGAATGACATATGATTGTTCCATTAGCACTGATGTTGTTGTCCCTTCTCTTATTATTATTATTATTGATCGTTGAGCTACACACGTGAAGTGCACGACGTGTTGGATTAACATTATTACTACTCTGTCTGGTGTTATTTATTTACAATTTGCTTAGTAAGAGTTGAAGAGAGTCTACCGAGAATATGCTGCGAAAATGTTTATTGCTGCCCTTCCTGGTTTTGGCGGTATGTTCTTTTTGTGGTAAAGATTTTGTGTAAAGAGTTGATAAATTTGTCTCTTTCGGAATCAAGCAGTCTTCTACTTCATCTACCCAATTTCTTCCAAAACTGATCATTAACAGAAAACTGGTCCCTGTCGTCAACTTAGGTAAATCATTCAAGTACCTTGGACGCTATTTTAATTTTTCAATGGACAATAGCAAACACATGTCAATTCTTTTACAAATTACAAAAGATTTGATAACTAAAATTGACCAGCTCCCTTGCCACCCCATATACAAGCTATCGTTGTATCACCGTTTTATTCCTTCTAAGAATGCACGGCACCTAACAATTGCTGACCTCAGTAAAACATGGGTAGTGCAAAATCTGGACACAATAGTGGCTAAATTTGTGCGTCATTGGCTCGAATTGCCCACTAGTGCTACTCTGAGCCAATTAATTATTAACAAATGTAATTATGGTCTGAGTCTTATTCCTCCTTCAGCAAAATTCATTCCATGCCAAACAACTACGAAATGCTCTAAAATCCTCTCCCAACCCCGACATCAGACATCTATGGCAAGATTCCAATTAGAACACAAATGTAAAATATGATCACTGCAAAAATGCAAAACAAGTTTTAAATACCGTTCAGAAGCAACATCAAGGTTGCCTTGAACGCAAATTGACATCCCAGGCCTTCATTATTTTATCAATTGTCAAATTTACATCTCAAAAAGTAACTAGCCTTTGGTTCACTGTTCAAGAAAATATGCCCAAGAACATTTTCAATTTCTCCTTGAAATACTTATTCAACCCTTTATCAACCCGCAAGAACCTCCTTTAAAGGTCTATTGCACAGTCATCTGCATGCTCCTTTTGTCTTCAGTCAGAAACACTACAACACATCGTTTCCAGCTGTAAGTCGTACCTCGATCAGGGTAGATATACTTGGAGATATGATTCGGTCCTTAAATTTAGAGCCAACACGCTATCAGCGCTTCCAAGTTGCTCCATATACGCTGATCCTCCTGCTTTTCTGTCCCTTTCTCTGGTTACAGGTGATTCTCTTCGGCCTGCCTTTCTTTTGATCACTAAAAACAAAACTCTGTACATCCTCGAGCTTACCATAGGATTTGAAACTAGCATAAAGGTCAACAGTGATCACAAAGCTCTAAAATACAATCCTCTTCATTATTCATTACGTTCAACATATCGTCAAATAAATTTCATTAACTTATCCTTAGGTGCTATTGGCACTGTAGGATTCTCTTCTGACTCTTTTACTGAACTTCTTTAAGAAGTTGATTTTGACAGCAAAATGCAAAATGCTATCCTCTCCAGCATCATGAACATCACCATAAAATGCACATATTACATATTTTGTTGTCGCCATAAGCCATGGACAAGTCCAAAATTACACGACACATGAATATTGACTTTCTCAGTACTTAAATAGACTTATCTTTTCTAATACGCTGACGTTTTTTGTACCATTGTGACAGCCAATTGTACATTGCCTTATTGCCTTATTTTCGGGGTTTCCACTGACCCGCGCAATGTCTCGCGCTTTTTATTACTCATCTTGTTTATTTCGTTTCGGCATACGTGCGTATTTTCTAATTATTTAGCCTTTAGAATATTG
>OLMO02000286.1:6954069-6964586 GCA_900291935.2 Cassiopea xamachana
GATTAAATCACTGAAACCCTGGAGTATTTTACTTAGTACTATCAATTACTGTGTAGAAATGTCATTTCTACATTTTCCTTGGGGGGCATTGCCCAACATGCCCCATTGACGAGCCGCCACTGCCTAGACATACAAATGCCATTGTGAATAAACCAAAGATTGTTCTCTGTTATTGCTTTCTCTTAAGATATTATCTAATTGCGAGATAAGAATGCCTATTACACAATTAAATTATTTGCATTATTTTGAAAACATAAGCTTTTGAATTCGCACAATGTACCAAAATAGTCTCTGCATATTGAAGAATTTGTCTATATCGTATTGAGCAATATTTCGCTACTAAGCAAAGAATTGAATGTAACGACACACACGACGCTTGACCACTGTGCTAGTTCTTCAGCACAATTGCTGACATTGTTTGGTCCAATTGTTTAGTGCAGCTAGCAGAAATGTAAACAAGACAAGGGACATTGTTTGGTCAAATTGTTTAGTGCAGCTAGCAGAAATGTAAGCAAGACAAGGGAAAGCTAAAAAAATTAAGAGGGCGTGGACACCTTTTTAATAATTCTACTCGACAAACCTAATTTGACTGAAGAAAACGTCGTTTAATTTCCTTTGAAAAATTGTAGTACAGAATTCAGCAAAGTTTTTCTGGGAAATACTAAGAACTTATGCATTTACGGCCCTTTGAGAAGGTCTAAATTTTATAATTTCCCGAATTATTTATGCATGTAGAGACTGGCGTACTATTAACTCAATTCATTGCTTGCTGTCATGTCTTATCTCTCATAATAATATAATTTTTTTAAACACTTTCTTATGCATATATTTGTTAATTACAATAATACACCTCTCATGTAATTGGTAGTGTACAATTGGCTAGTTTTTACTAAGTGCGTGAATTTACAAAGCAAAAATAATATCAATGATAATGGGTATATAACATAACTCAAAAGTAGAATGGTAAGAAAAGGAAGTAAATGTTCAGAAGTTCAGGAGTTCAAGGCTGCTCAATGGCTTACTTCTTTGGCAAAAGATGTAATATGTTGACCTAATGGCAATATTAATTGTTTTCATAATAATTCTTCTCTGTGTAACTTTGTTAGAAATTCAGATCTCTGAGTAGAGTAAGCCACGTAGCTGATTGGAGCGCCCCCAAATCCGTTTCACTTGTCAATTCCGCCCCCTACAAAGCCATCGAAATATACAAAGCTAATATCAAATGGCCACCAAATAGAATTCAGTATCTTACTGAGAGATTTTACTGACCTCCCTCATCGGCAACTTAGGTTTAAAGATCTCTGTGTAGGTATCTTTGGCATTTTGACTATCGGCTCTTTATTAAAGTCAGTACACGATTCTGTAGAAATATCATGATTTCTAGGTACAATTTACAGTGTGTCAGGAAAGGGTTTTTGCACTCAGCTCTTAAAGCCTGGAATGATATTTGTCCCCTACTATTAAGCATTCACTACGTTAAAGAGGTAGAAGAATTCAATCCCCCTAAAGGAACATATACGTTTTGGATGCATTAGCTTATTATTACTCTCAGATAAACCGCTCCCACGGACAGATTTATGTGTCAGTTTCAAAGTAAATGTAAATTCATTCAGAGTTGCTTTTAGGCGTTTTTCAACTCTTCAAAATGAAGTTTTTGAACTCTTCAGAAACTGGATGGGCGAACTCCAGATGAACGACCAAAACAGCTCGTATTTGATGAGCTCAAACTAATTCAAATACGACTGTACAGCTAACTAATTTGTTGCATTATTTATTTTATGTTGATACAGTTGAGGGTTTGTTGCTGTAAAAATAATTTGAAATGAAATACAACTTAAAATAAGCAATAAAGCATTACTTGTTGTGTGCTTTTTAGATTGTCAAAAAAGCAATTGATTCACAAAATTTATGCATATCATGAACTCTTCATCTGGTATCGTACAAACATCCTTAGTCAATATTGGTTTCTGTCCGATCAGGGCTTGGCTTTGAGCACCAAGGTAACTGATAAAATGATTGCTCATGCGTTTTAATTTGTCACAGCTGCATGATTAGCAACAAGAGGTTTGGTTACTCATACAATAATATTAGAATACATGCAGTTGGACCATTCTTATTATGAAACTGATTCTGTTGACCTAAGGTACTCAATTTCTGCATCAGAAAAATCTGCAGTCTCATGGGTTTCTCATCAGAATACACGGAGAGTTCTCTACAGTGTTATAAAGAAAACACAGGCAATGCGAAGATGTTGGTGGTACTTTTCCATTTTGTACTTCTGCCTTCATTGCTTCAGTTCTCACACTGTACTGGTAAGTGGTGCACTCGACATTCGTAATAACATGTTCTTTAACATTTCACTTATATTCAAAAAGCTAGGAAAGCACCGGACTGATTTACGATGATGCCGACGACAATGGCGACGACGAGAGCAACGGTGGCTGAAATCAGTGGCGAAGACGACGCGGCGGCAATGGCGATTAGGATGGAGATTCAATTCTCCACTTCAGTTTTCAAGGAAATTTCTTAAAACTAAAGAATTTTTTGCCTTTCTGATGTTTTCTCTTTGGCAATATGGCATCTAAAGGTCAATTCACACTGGACGCGGCGTGACGCGTCGCATTATGACGCTAACCAAATATGGTTCGTAGGAATTTCTGCTATGCATACGCATCACGTTTTTTCATGGATGCGTCATGATGCGTCAGAGATGAGAAAATCCATCTTTGACGCGACGTTCTGCTTCAGTTCAGGATAATAGACAAGGTTTCCGAAGTAGGACAGATATAGTATCAGCTAAATTTGTCAACAAAGAACAACTTATCGAACCAGTGAGAAAACTGCCTTGCCTTTATGACACTAGTAGGAAAGAGAAAAAAATGAAATGCACCTTTTTCTAACAACAAATGGCCTAACCAAACTTGCCAATTCATCAAGCATAGAAGGCAGTATTCGGAGATAATTGAAACGCATCGTTTAATCTTGCAATTCACTTCTTAAATTAAATTGTGATGATGACTTAGCTGTTTTCGTTGTTTCCAAACTACTAGAACCTAAAATCGACGTTTGTTCGTTGCTTTTGCAATACAATTAAGGGTATTACCTGAGTCTGTAAAGCGAGAGCGAGAAGCATGTCTTGTTGTTGTGACGCCATTGTAACTAAAAATATCAGGCAACGCTTTACCAGTGTGAACAGAAAGGAAAGCATATGGCGCGACGCGCCGCTTCGCTATGTTGACAGGATGTCGCTTGTCAGTTCCTGACATCGCTTGTCAGGAATAAAGATTGATTCCATTCTCCAATTCAGTATTCAAGGAAATTTTTTAAACGTAAAGAATTTTTCGCCTTTCTGATGTTTTCTCTTTGGCAATTTGGCATCATAGGAAATATTTTGAAGATCTGCTGGATTGTCAGATAGTTTCGGGGTTTCTACTGACCCGCGCTATGTCTCGCGCTCTCTGGTACTCATCTTTTTATTTCGTTTCAACATACGTGCATATTTTCTAATTATTCAGCCTTTAGAATATTGATTTTGTATTACTAAGAATGTTAAGTAGATTATACGTAATGGGTGTGCCTATGCTTGTTGTTTGCGGAAAGTGGCTATGCTTCCTGTATATTTAGCCAATTTATGACTAAAGTTACTCAATTGACGTCTTAGTAATCTTTGAATTTGGTTGGTTAGGAAGTAACACGTGTCTTAATTAAAAGTATCTTATATTTCTTGTATAAAAAGCAATCCCAAACTACGAATATTGTCAACTTGAAGGAATCTAACCAAGCCATTTTAGCAAAGTATTTGAATAAAATGAATAAGTACTATTGTTCCATTGGAGAAAAGTTAGCTGCAGATATTGTTCATTCCTTAAACCCCCTTTATCTAGAGAGATTGGTATCAATGGCGGTGGGAGGATCTTTGAATTCAGGGAGATCAATGAAGGAGGTATTCATGGAGCAGTGCTTAGGATGAAAGTAAAGAAAAGCTTTGGCAATAATAACATCTCTGGTTATTTCTGAAGATTACTTTGCCATATATTTCTAGAATACTAATGCTAATATTCAATACTTCTATTGAAACAAGTGCTTTTCTGTTAGCTGGAAGATTGCTCGAGTTATTCCGATTTACAAAGAAGGTGAAAAGTCAGAAAAGTCATTTATAGACCAATATCGGTGCTACCTGTTTTATCTAGGCTGGTCGTGAAACTTATCTATGACCAGTTTTACTAATACCTAGAAAGGGGTAGGTTCCTAACATCAGAACAATCTGGATTCAGGACTTTGCATTCATCAGCCACTTGTTTACTGAAATGCACTACTGATTGGTACAGTGGCATGGATGAAGGACTTTTAACTGGTTTAATTTCTATAGATCTCAAAAAAGCTTTTGATACTATTGATCATGAAATTCTTTGTCAAAAATCTCAAGCATCATGGGGTTGTCGGCAAGGAACTATCGTGGTTTAAATCTTGCTTTTGCAACAGAAAGCAATATTTTCGAATTAATGGTGTGGATTCTAACATAAATGACATCAATGTAGGTGTTCCACAAGGGTCTTGTCTAGGTCCACTCCTATTTCTTGTCTATATAAATGACTTTCCTTGCATTATAAAAAACTCTAAAGTTTCTATGTATGCTGATGATACAAGTGTTTATCATTCTTCCAAGGACACTATGCAGTTAAATACGGCTTTAAATGAAGAACTTCGGAGGCTCGATAGGTGGTTAAAGGGGAATAAGCTATCTCTTAATGTAGCTAAAATTCCCTCTATGTTAATAACCACGAAAAAAAGAAAAAGTATCTCACGGCTTCAAACCAACCCTTACAACCTTCTATTCGTGAGGAAGATTCTAAGTATCTAGGTGTTTAAATAGATGAAAATCTGACATGGAAGAATCAGATAAAATCAGTCACTGAGAAAGCTTCTCGTGCAATTAGCTTTCTAAAGTATGCCAAGCATTTTCTCTCTGAGGCAATTATAAATACTTTTTATACTAGTAATGTTGAGCCTCACTTCCAATACTGCTGCTCTGCTTGTGGCTGTTGCAATTCCACTGACATCTTACAATTGCAGAGGCTCCAAACCAGAGCAGCACGCATCGTGACCAACAGTCATTTTGATGCTCCAAGCAAACCTCTGATCCAAGGTTTAGGTTGAAGAGTTGATTAATAGACAAGTAAATCTAACAGTCTTTAAATGCTTAAACAGCATTGCTCCCAAATACCTATGCGCTATGTTTACTAAAAAAACCGTTTAATATCACACGCAGTCTTCAAAAAACAAATACTGATTTAAGGCTGCTTTTAAAAAGCTCTACTAACGGACAACAACGTTTTTCCTATAGCGGTGCAAAATGTTGGAATGGCCGTTCAAATGAGGCCAAACAAACTACTTCACTTAAAGCCATTAAGTGCCTAATTTGGCTTGTGTCAATGTATTTGCAGATTATCGCAACTTTTGTAAATTGTTTATTATATTATTTCAAGATTTTTAATTGCACTTTTTAAACATTGTAATTAGGTTTCATATTTTGTAATTATTATTGTTTGTTAAATATATAAGTATAGTGTAGACGGAAGGCCCCTTGAAAATCAGTTGTTACTGAAGGGAAATCCTCCTTAAAAATGTGAAATAAAAATGAAATGAAATGAAAAAATTAGAGTTTAATTAGTCTAAGATTTTCAAATTGGGAAAAGCTTGGTAGAAGTGAGACGGGAATTGAAATATATGTAAAATGATGGCTGGCGTTTTTCTCAACTCGATCTGTGTTTATTGAATTCCATAGAATCAGTTATTCAATTTAGAGATATAGTCTCAACATCTGGTCCACCGAGCTAGCGAGTATTTGAGTACAGAATCGGAATATGGAGGAAATTTTGAGAAAGAGGAAAGTCACAGGAGGACATCGAGGGTTTGTGACGAAAAATATCGTAGAAATGGAAGAGAATACGGACGATGTTCTGAAGCTAAGGCAGATGAAAGATGCATTAAAAGAACAAATGGGTATCATAGAGGGACTAGATAAAGAAATTTGGAGGAATTAAGTAGACTGGAAAACGATAATGCAAATAAAGGCAGTGAAGAGATAGGAGAAAGAGGCCAATTTAAGAACAAGGTTAGTTATGCATTACTACAGATTGAAGATTTTGAAAAGAAACTTATGAATCCAAATATCCTTGTCAGAGGGCTGATTCAATGGATTCATTATCAAGCTTGAGTTCTTTTACAAGGAAACAGAAGGTTAAGCTGCCAAAAATGGTAATAAAGAAGTTTTCAGGAAGCCCCCAAGAATGGCAAGAATTTTGGGACAGCTATAAAAGTGCAGTCCATGAAAACGAAGAGCTCAGCGATATTGATAAGTTCAGCTACTTAAGGCATTTGCTTGAAGATTCAGCAAGAAAAGCAATCTCGGGGTTGGAGCTCACAGCAACAAACTGCAATGAAACAGCCAAGTTACTAGAGAAAAGATTCGCAAAACCTGAAATAATAAAGGATGCCCATATCAATGAAATCATCAAAGCACCGACTATTTTCAACGAGAAAAGCGTTAGAAGAATTAGGGAGCTGTTTAACTTCATAAAAAATTCCCACCGGGGATTACAAGCACTGAAAGTGGATGAGTCATACTATTCTAGCATTCTGGTGCCCGTCTGGTGCCCGTTGTGATGGACAAAAAACCACGCCCATTTCGTCTGAGTATGATTCGAAGTTCAGAAAATAAAGCAACATGGAAAATGAGTGAGATGTTGCAAGCTTTGGGGACAGAATTGGACATTAGAGAGCAACATGTGTCACTCTTCTCTAGTAAAAAACCCTGCAGTGGGTGAAAGAGAGAATAGAATTGAAAACGAGACGAGCGCAACTGATGACAGGCAGTGCACTGTATGTAAAACAAGATGGAGGAAAGAGAAAGTGTACGTTCTGCAGCAAGGAAAAGATCATGGAAAAGTAGCATGCAAAGCAGTAGAAGACCCAGAAGAACGTAAGAAAATTATAGCTAGACAGGGACGCTGTTTTATTTTTTCTTTAAAGGTCCTCGAGCTTTTGAATGCAGGTTTAAGTCGTTATATAAGCTTTGCAAGCAAGCAAAGCACCATGTTTCTCTTGTAGTGGTAGTACCAATGCCAATTCGATTGCAGAGGCGCCGTTGCTTGCATCTAATGCGCCCCCAGCTAACTTGACAAATGCTACATCATGCGTAGGAAGCACAGGATTTGGGCAGAGGGAAGTTTTGCAGACCAAGCAGGCTATTGCTAGTGGCATTAGAAATCTTAAGGTGCGCGTTCTTTTCGACAAGGGCAGTCAGAAAACATTTGTGACTAGTAAGGTAGTACGGGAGTTAAGGATAGGACCTAAGAGGGTAGATTCCCTGGGAATTAAGACCGTAGGCTCTAACATGGTGGATGAAAAGATGAAAGACGTGGTAGAGCTTGAGTTAGCGTCTGTGAGCGGAAAGTATCGATTGAAAATTGAGGCTTATCTGGCTGAAAAAATCTCAGATGTCAACAATGAACATGTTGAAGTAGTTAAGAAAGATTATCCTGATTTATCATCTATTTGTTTTACAGATGTTTGCACTTGACAATATATCTTAGAGGTAAACATTGTAATAGGAATAGATTATTTGTGGGACATTCAAGAAGATGAAGTAATACGAGGGGAGCCAGGGCAACCAGTGGCAGTCAAAACAAAGTTTAGCTGGGTGTTCTCTAGCCCTCTAAGTGGTAAGAATGCACAGGGCATAATGCAGTCAAATATATCTCTTGGTATTGATTCCACAGCTCTAAGTAAAAAGCAGAAATAGAGGAAGATGTCCACAAATTATGGGATCTTGAAACACTGGGATTTAGAAGGGTTGATGAGGTATATGAATATTTGTTCGATAGAGTTGAATTTTCAAGGGAAAGGTACTCTGTTTCACTTCACTGGGAACTGGGGCACAAGCCCCTGCCGTCTAGTTATGTAAATAGTCTTTGTAGGTTGAAGAGACAGATGAAAAATTGAAGAAGGATCCTTCTCTTTTGCAAGGATGTAACAACATTATACAGGAACAAGAACAAGCAGGGATTTTTGAAAAGGTAACTAGATTGGAAAAGGAAGACAAAACACACTATCTACCTCTCCAAACAGTAATTGGTATTGAAGCTGAGACTACCAAAGTAAGGATGGTTTTTGATCCTTCTTCTAAAGACAAGAAATCTGATACTCCCTTAAATAATTGTATTCATGTTGGGCCACCACTCAACCAATGTAGAGGTAAATCCTAAGGATAGATATTGTTTGAGATTCATATGGGTAGGTGACTTAAATACACCTAAACCATCTATAGATGTTAATCGGTTTAATAGAGTCGTATTTGGGGTTAATTGTTTACCTTTTCTACTAAATGCAGTCTTGAGGTATCATTTTAGCAAATATGCAGAAGAAGACCCTGAAGTTGCTACTAAAATTTCTAGTATTTCTCTGTAGATGACCTTGTGTCTCGATTAGCAGATGTAGAAAGTGGTATACAGTTGTACGAGAAAGCAAGATCAAGGATGAAAGAAGGTGAGTCTAATCTAAGGAAGTGGAGAACAAATAATTTAGAGTTGGAAGCAGAAATAGAAAGAAGAGAAGGCCAGAAACCAATGACTTCAGATTTAACTTTGATTTTAAATGATGAGACATATGCAAAGGAAGCATTGGGGAAAGAAGATAATAGTAATTGAATGGCCAAGGTGTTAGGGATAACTTTGGATGTTGCAGCAGATAGGTTTGAGTTTGATTTGACAAAATTTGGAGCAGCACGGGAAAGTGATGCTATTTCTAAGAGAGTAATTTTGAGCATGCTGGCTAAACTGTTTGATCCATTAGACCTTGTAAGTCCTATAAGTGTGTCAACAAAAGTTTTGCTTCAGGAGGTCTGCACTAGAAAACGTTTGTGGATGAAGAAATTCCTCTGCAGCAGGGAGAAAAATGGACTACATTGATGAGTGATTTAAACTCAGTTGGAGAAATCACACTTCCTAGATGCTTATTTAAAGTGAACTCTTATAGAGTTAAGCATTGTTCATTGCATGGGCTTGCTGATGCCAGCAAAATGGTATATTGTGCTGTTATGTATTTGGTTTATGAACCAGAAGAATGAATATTTCCAAGTCTTGTCTGTGCTAAGACTAGAGCTGCCCCACTTAAATAGTTAACCATGCCACGTTTAGAATTAATGTCTGCAAGGATTCTAGCTTCTTTAATGGATACTGTTTATAAAGCCCTACAACCCCAGGTAAAGATAGATAGTTGTAGGTATCGGCTTGACAACAAAACAGCCCTTTATTGGATAAATAATGCGGGATTGTGGAGTCAATTTGTGCAGTACAGGGTGAATGAAATATTGAATTTGCCTTCAAAGGAGAATTGGGGTCATTGTACGGGTGTCTGCAACCCTGCAGATTTAGGATCCAGGGGGTATAAGCCAGCACATTTAAAGATAGCAGATTATGGTGGGAAGGACCATATTGGCTGTTTCTAGGTAGGGAACATTGGACTAATAATAGTAACGAGTTACTTGAGAATTTAGAAGAAGTGGGAGAAGAAATGAAAAATACATCAGCTATGCTAGCTATAGTTGGGGACAAAAGGGAACCAGGAACTCTTAAGATCTTTGACATAATGAGATTCTCATCTTTGAGCAAGCTATTAAGATCTACATGCTGGGTTTTGAGATTTATTGATAGCTTAAAGTGTAAAGGGGGCCTAGAGAGAATCATAGTAGGTACCTGAGGAGTGAAGACATAATTAATGCAAAAAGATTTTGGATAGAAGAAATCCAAGAAGAAATAAGAAGTGAGGCCAATTACAAACAGATATCGCAGCAGCGTATTGTCTATGAGGATAATAATTTATTGAGATGTTAAGGACACATATAATATGCAAATATTGAATAAGATACTAAGCACCCTATTTTGTTGCCAGGGGAACATTACCTTACTGAATTGTCACGAGGGTGTGCACCACAATGGACTTGCAGTCACTTTATCTGAGTTAAGAGGTAGAAAAGGGCAGACAGAGAGTAAAGGGGGTAATTAGGAAATTTAGAAACTCCACCAGAGTTTAGGGCAAAGCTTCTCAGTGCCTCCTGTAGCAGTATTACCCGAGTTTAGAGTTAAGTTCATGCCACCTATCACAAATGTAGGAATAGATTTTGCAAGACCCTTATACTATAAAACTAAGGATGCAAAAATGGAGAAGTGCTATATTGTGTTGTACAGCTGTTGTACAACTAGGGAATTGCATTTATACATAGTGGAAGGTTTATCTGGGACAACACTTATCCATAATTTTAGAAGGTTCAATGCACGTATAGGGACGCTATCAGTCATAAACACGGAAAGGGCGAACACTTTCAAATAAACCGCAGGGTTTCTTAAGAAGCTTGAAAAGGACAATTTATTTACAGGTTATTTGCAGGAGAAGAGGATATCATAGAAGTTCAACTTGGAAAGAAGCCCATGGTGGTGGTGGTGGTGGGGGGGGGGGGG
>OLMO02000286.1:6964595-6987245 GCA_900291935.2 Cassiopea xamachana
GGGGGGGGGGGGGGGGGGGGGGGGAGGTTACGTTAAAAGGAAAGGATAGTCGGGTGCATGAAATGGTGTTTACGCAAGGTGCTAGGGAAGACAAATTTGGCTCTTGATGAGATAAGGACATTGCTAATCGAAAGAAAAGGAACACTCAATAATAGGCCAATTACTTACATTTATGATGACGTTCATATTTAACCTTTTAAATCGTCAAATTTGCTTTATGGGCGTAGATTAGACCATATAGGAGAATCCTTAGATTTCAGTGCTGTGGACAAGGACAAAGGTAAGTATTCCAGATATAAATATGTGAAAATTATTACGATTTTGTCCTAGTGTGACAGCAAATTGAAGTAATGTAGGTACCAAAGAAAAATAGGAAACAGGAATATTGATCAACAGCAAATGTTAACTTCTATCAATCTGAACAAACGCATGAACATAATTTAATCAAAATCAAATGGGAGGGGCGCTGAAAGGATGCACGTGTGCCCATGTTTTTTTCGAAAGTCAATAATTTATTAAGCAACAACACTGCTGGAAAAACATTCAATTTATGAAAAAATTAAGAGAGATTTAGGAGAACAGCAAAAATATTCGTGAAAGTTTAGGTTTTGTTAGAATTTTTAGGATATATATCTATTCTTGGGCATTTTAGGATTTTTAAGAGGTATAAGAACCCTAAGTTAAGATAAGCAGTGGCGGATCCAGCATTTGTAACATTTGCACGAGCGAATGTAAGATTTCATAGCCGGAAATAGCCCGTTGAAGCATCGTACTTCACAATATTTGCAATGCCTCTTCTCTTACAGTGTCTCACCACCCCGCCCCCTGATTTCGAGGCCCCTGAGACAGTGTGTAGAAGTTTATCTGATGCATGCCACTAGTCTTGCCTTTTGAAATCAGTTGATTCCATATATAGTTCAATGGATTCCATCAGCAATTGCCTCGCGTCCAGCAGTAAACATCAGGCAGCAATGTCATGAAGATATCCCCATAGTTATAAATTGTAGAGAACCAATCATTTTAGGAGCGAAGTTTGAATAAAATTAAGAATGCATGCGTACATGAACAGTACGTGAAAAGGTACCCACAAAAGATTGTGTGAACGTCGGACTGGATGGCGCAGTTAACCACCCTGGAAATCAATAGAAAACCTATAGAGAAAATCTCCGTGCAAAGGTGGGATTGGTAGAAGGAATGGATGATGCCTAGCATATAGCAGGGGAAGCCCCTGTATGACGGCAATAGCTGCAGCCTCCTTGCAAGTTTGTACTTGGATTGGTAACGTTTAAGGCTCTGGTTACTGTGGAAAAAGTGTTACGTTTCATTGAAGCAGACTTTATTGATGCAATTAAAGTACTTATGAATAATGTAGAAATAGCGCATCGTTAGGTGCCCTTCCAGAAGTTTTATGGTTTTGAGGTTGCATGGAAGCAAGTATATAGGCTTTTTCAAGATATTCAGTAGTATATATGACTTAGAAGTACCACTGGTTAGGGCATAATTTTAAACTTATGATATCTTTATTATAATACCATACAAAGCTGAGGTATACAAAACAGGCTCTGCAGTGGCTGGTCATTCACAAATACTGGAAGGGAGGATGTAAGTCAAGTGTTATGAGATCTATCTTCCCTAGAATTGTAACTATGTCCAGATAATTGAATGCCCCAATCCAACTTTAGCAGTTTAAATTCAACTGAGCACACAAGCCGTCTCTCAGAAGTGACGCCTTTTCACGTATTTTTTGATATAAGTGATAGGTTTCTTAGATAAGAGGCTTACTGACTATGCACAGCATATAAGCAATAAAGTTTTAGAAAATTGTAGAATTGGAAGGTGGTTATAGCATCATGGCTTTGTCTGGTATATTGGAATAAACTATTATCTATCTTTACCTGATGCACAAGAAAGCCTGCTGTTTCTTTGTGTATTGTATATGTTCTCCCAAGATTATTTGCACTGAAATAAACTGAGATAATTCCATTGGTCATTTGGAAAATTTCATTATTGACTTGCAAGCTTAGAAACCGGAGAATGGAGACATTGATTTTTGTGACATGCCATAAATTTGCCATAAGATAGCTACTACAAATAGAATTAACACTAATTGAGAAGCTATATACAATATAATCCGGAATATCTATCAAAAGGCTGGATATTGAAATTTTGTGTAAAAATATAGAAAACTTGGAATGAGCGGTTTGTTGAGGCAAGTCCCTGATATTGTTGGGCATGTGCAACAGCTATGATCTTAATTTTGAATAAATGCCTTGATTATTCTAAGAAATGAAGGATATCTTTTAATGATTAATGGACACAATAGATATGAAATCTAGAGATCACGTATATATGACATCAAAATTAGAGATATGTGTTACATTTGACCCCGACTGTGAATGTTGAGAGAGATTGTTGATAAATAGACAGGTAGATTGATAGATTATAGTGAGACTTGTGTTTTCAGTTCTGAATGCGGATTCTTTCTAAGCTCCTACATAGAAGCGGGCCACAAGTGCCGCCCACAAGACGGTCCAGTCCTTGTAGGCAGCTCATGCCAGCCATTATTACTTTCTTAAGATTTTTTCCTTGGGATAGCAGAAACATGTAAAAGATAAGAAATGCTAGAATCTGTAAAATGTCATATTCTCAAGGGTCAAAAGTAATTTTCCAAATCGAAGCGCTTTCAAATTTTCAGAGTAAAAGGTGGAAAGCGACGTCCAGGGGCGGTGCCAGCCATCGCAGAGTAGGGGTGATTTTTGCTGCCATGCTCTAAAATCAATACAAAATCTGGGTAACGCACCAATTTTTAATTCTTGCTAGAGTTAGATCACCCCTAAAAATTTTCTCATTGAATTTATAAGAATTAGAAAATTAATCTTGGTGAGACGTGGGAGGGAGGGAGAGATGCTCCTGCATTCCCCCCGTTGCACCGCCACTGGTAACATCTCATGGTAGAATATGTGACCTTGCACAAGGACACCACGATTCTGCTAAATGAATTGAAAGAAGACTTTGGCATGAAGTTCAAGCTCGAACGGTAGCTGCTTTTTGCTGAGTGAAGAGAGGTGCTATTGTCATTATAAGTTTTGACTTGCATTTACTATAGCTGATTCCTAATCTTTAATGTCGAGAAGGATCGCCCACCACTTCCTGAACCAGAAATCTGTCTAACGCACTTCAAAAACATTGTGACCTTCCTTTTGATGTTGTTGGTACACACCTGTATCCTGTACGCCTTTTGCAAAAGCATTTGCTCGTTGGCTTAAGTCTAGGGCTTATTTTAAAGTGGCATGGACCTAAATTCGTAGTATTAGAAATCTTGAGTGTGATCCTGGAGACTTAAAGAGTGGGCTTTTTATTTAGAAAAGTCTTTTTGCACCTTGGTCTGTACTTTCTATGTAAATTAAGAGAACAGCACCATAGTCCCCATCAACAATATGATCCCGTCACGATAGAAATCAAGCTCTGCAACGTTTGAGCTGAGCTTACAAATCGAAGACAATTCAGCAAGATATGTGAAAAGTACGTGGTTTGCGGAAAAAGGGATGAGGATACATTTGGATCTAATAGACAGAATTAAAAAGGAGAAGAGAAGAAAAGCGGAGAGAAATACAAATTTTGAGGAGCAGAATGCCTTCGCCTAGGATTCGATGAGACGATACACTTCCTTCAAGCTCTTCAAGAGCGGGAACTATAAATTGAGGAAGGCAACGTTTTCAGTATTGTGGAAAAGGAAAGGCAGGAAGTAGTCAAAGGTCTCGTAAATTTATTTAAGGCCTTTAAGAAACCCGTTATTAAGACAAAGGACGATGCAAGTAAAGCGAGGATTCCACTCAGGATTCAAACAACAAGCATCACTCTGGCAATGACGTTGATGTCATCCACAATCTCTCCAATTTGGCAGATGTCGTTGTTAGATTGCAATGTGTTATAGATTTTTGCTATTTCTCGTACTTTAGAATGAAAATGTTAGATCTTAGATTGTATCGTTCTAGACAGCAATTTGGTAAAAGCAGACGTATTTTCTCATAGGCCTTTCAAGATCTGAACCCGATCCAAAAGTAGTAAACAAGTCTTGCTTGGGTAGCTCTCTAGAAAAATGCAAACCAATAACGAGTTTCTTATCATCTTATAATAGAAGAAATGGCCTAAATCTCCTGATTCTTAAGCACTGTAAGCATTATCTATTAATTTGAAAAAATATATTAATATGCTTTGTCACAATAATAGATTATGGTTCTTGCATTCATCCAAGGACTTGACCAAGTATCTTGAGTGTATAGCATTCTTGACTGTTATCAGCGTCCGAGCTTGTATGCACTGAAAAGAGAAATAATTATTTTTCGACAAAATACCCCGAAAAATCTCCATAACACAGCTAACTCAACATTGCATAAGAAAGCCTTGTATAACTGTGATTTTGCATTTACCAATAATTAACCAATGTATTAAAAGCGAACGGAAAAATTACAATGATAGAGAGCAGGGACGGGCCGAAAACCCTTTCGTCGGGGAGGGGGGAGAGTATAAGGCAAAATTTACTTAAATTTACGTGGTTAAAAAACTGTTCTATTGTAACTAATCAAAATTAATGCCAATATCTTAAAGCAATGTTCTTTGGCTATATACAAGCTGTAGGAGCAGGAGAGTAAGCATGGCTATCGAAAACTTTTAACGTGCAAGACACTCTCTAGTACCTAGTGTCTACTGTAAGGCCCACCATGGTAGGGTATGGATAACTTTTCAAAATAAAAGTTCTCAGATAGCTGGAGAATGCTATATCTGTTTTTGCAAATAACAGAGCCATTTTCTTAATCTTTTATGCTAGACAGCCTGCCATATCCAGTGTATAATATGGGCCCACCATTTTCAAAATCAATGCTCTCGGAAGGCTGGAAAACGCTATTTTAAGCTTTGTATTTTGCAAACACAGTAAATACATCTTATTTCAACTATTATACAAGAATTTTCAAACTTACCTGATTTTGACGATTTAATGACCCAATTTTATCTGAGTTCTCTCAAGTTTCGAAACCCCACCGCACTCCCGTTCGCTACGTCCGTGATAGAGTCATTGCCATATCAAAAAGCTTCCAATGTCTAGTAGCAAGGTCTGTTACTCGAAGATTATAGGTGACTTGCTTACGTTAGATGAAATCTCACGAGAAAAATGAGTTCTTCTCACTGAAGCATTGTACACTCTGGATAACAATCCAATCAAGAATGCCCATGGTACAAAAACAACTGCTTACCTTTTACTAATGGTTTGTTTTTGTGATGAATAATTGATTTACTCTATTTCAAACTTGATAGTCGACATCCAATCCTAACCGATAGTGTGAAAAACAGCCTTTCCAATCCGATCCGAACAGAAATAAAAATTTTCTTTCCGAAATACGAACGAATCCGATCGGATCGGATTAGGATTGGATTTGTACACATCTATCAAGGAATTCATAGGAAAGGAGCATAGAGTTCAAAGTTTCAGCTATTTGAGTATGAAAATTTCTGTATTCTTCTTTATAATAGCAACTCAGAGTTTCCATCACCAAATAACACTGAATCTTGTTGGAAATACTGTGCATCTAAGGTACCCAGTGTGAACTACTGTACATCAAGAGGTGCCCAAACAAAGGTGCTAGAAGACATTCATAGACCAATCAATGATGGCTACTTTCTAATCGTAGTTTTCATTTCCAAGTTTCACCATTGTGCTCGAGGTCCAAAGTGAACAATTTCGATGCCTATGAGACGTATTTTTTCTACCTAGATACCATTTCCAAGTTCTATGAGTTCCAAGAGTGTTGTCTACCGCAGATATATAGTATTAGAGAGCTACGCAAAGCTGGTATAAGCTGGGATATGGATAGGCGGGCAAAGGCGAAGGCACGAGAAAAAGTGATGTTGTTGAATTTTAGGCCAAAAAAAAATGATTTCATATAACTAATTTGAGTGAAATAAATCATGTTCTGGGAAAGACTAACTGAGCTCTGGGCAGTAAGGAAATCTGTATAGATCCGCCAATGTTGAGGTGTAGGTCCTTGCCCTTTTCTTCAGAAAGAGAGTTTGCCATTCTTCTTGGAAAACTTTTGATCTACATGTTATCTTTGATTTTGTCAAAGCAGTATCTCTTTCTCTATAAAACAATTAGTGATGACAGCGTTTTAACTCCTATTTTGCAAAAGGAAGTTTTCCGACGCTCCAGAGTGTGGGGCCTTAAAAAGTTCTCTTTCGGACTGGTCCCCAGACACCATTTTTCCGGTTCTTCTTTTACACCAATGCAAAGTATTTGTGGTTAGAGTTTCACAATAGCTGTGTCTCCTCTTCTTTTCAACAAACACTTAAATAGTTGTAGGCTTGCTTTGCATTTTACTTAAGTTAAGCTTGCAAAGCCTTATTTTCTCAAGAAGTTACTGCTATTTGTTTTTGTGGGCAAAATTCACGATTGCCAAGGCAAAAATCACTGAATAAGCCTCCATCGCAATCGAATGAACTTTGGCATCAATGAAATGCTTGTACATAAAACTTTGCGTAGACAACATTACATCTTATATGTATTATTGCTGTAATCGCTGCACAGCAAATCTGCTACCATATTTTAGATCTCATTTTCACTGAACGAAATCACTGAACCCCAAAATATATGGAAGTTACATTCCTGGCTAGAACCTCTTGTTTTGCTATTTTAACTGGAAGAAATTTTTTACATCATCATGAAAGTGTATTGTATTCACTGTTTGCAGTGGAGACGAATCACGGATCTCATGAATTTTGGCAGGATTATCATTTCTGTAACTTTTTTGAAGGGGATGGGAGAATGGAGACTGTTTCTATGCCAGAAAATAATTCAGCCTAGCAAAAACAGCACAGTCTGAAGAGCTAACTTGTTACTTTGAATATAAGTACGATGACAAACGAAAAAACCTTTAGCTCTTCTTCTTTAGATCCAATTACTCGACAATTCCATACTATTTGACAATTCCATACTATCTGACCATTCCATACTATTTGAAAAATATTTACATATTATTTTATAATTCCATACTATTTGACAATTCCATACAATTTGAATCATTCCACTTTATGCAACATTTACGTTTGACAAACTTTCAAGGATATAAAGGAATTTTTGTTAGATTTGAAGTATATTATTGAACTTTTCAGAACTATTTTTGCAGCATGGATCATTGCATAACTTAAAATATTGAATAAAAAAATAGAAATAATTCAAAATGAAATGACCAAAAAATAGAGTAATCTCCTATAACATAAGATAAAAAAAACGGCTATAAAATTCTGCTTCGGTCAAAGATGATTAGAAATGGCTTGAATAAGGTCCTTGAATCACATTAGCATAGGAAAATTTTCCGTATGCTGCATTTCATCGACAAAAACGTCGTTAAATCAAACAGCTGAATTGCCTGTGATAGTACTCTAACTTGTGTTTCACAATTTTTGTTTCTGACGAAATAAGGGATCACCTATAATCTGAAACTATAACTTCCTAGAGAAAAGCTAACTGCGTATCTGCATCAGCGGAAAAAACCATGAAGAAAATTATGTTTAGGTCTCTAACGATGAAAATACCAGTGTCATTGTATGCTACTTGAATATTGCGTACTTAAAGCTCATCTAACCCATGTTATATCAAAGGAGCGTTGGGAAAGCAAGTTATTACATTTCAAAAAAGGCACTTTTGCTCCCACTGCTCCCCAAAAGAAGAGTATGAGGGGCTCCTATTCCCATCTGCCTCCCCTCTATGACATCTTTGTGTTTAGATTTGCCCAAATACAACGATCTGCTAAATGTCTTCCCATTCGCTGGCAGTAATTTTCTTCGTGTTTGTCATAGCAAAATAAGTAATATTAAAGCCTGATCTTCTGACGAGCTTGAACATTGCTGTTCTTGAAAATTTGCCATCTTTTTTTCTATGCCAAGGGCAGATATACTTCTGTATTGATTGCTGAACTTATGGCCCAGAACTCGCGCACACAGTGAGGAAATGCTCACGGCTCTTGTGACAACAAGCATAGCATTGTGTAACGGAATTTCACTGGGCTACAGAATCCACTGCAGGGACAATCTAGGAGGGTGCTCATTTATAATGTCATAAAATGGCCTTTAGAGCCTATCCAAACACGTAGTTACCAAATTCTAATGATGTGATTCTTTCTCTAGTGTTCAAAATACTTTGAAGCAGGTATGAGCATACAAGTCAATGATCGCGCAACTAGTAATGAATAAAAAATTGCAATCTTGAAATGTAAATTGATAAATACAGGAAATTCGATAGAGAACAAGCCAATGATAATTAAAAAAACAGAAAAGTTTTTATGAGAAAATATAAATAACACTGGGCTAAAAGTGAGTAGTGATACTGAATTCAAACGAGGCATGAACGGCAATGGACATCAAACGAAGCTATAAAGAATTAGTCATTAGCTTGAGAGGAAAGCGCAAGCTAAAATCAAAACAGTTAAATATATAATGACGTACATAAAAGAAAATACCAATAAGAATGAACGTGGAAGCGCTATCGTAGAAATTCAATAACAAAAATATCCTAAAAACTGCGTATCGTGACAATACATAAGGAACCATTTTGTAAGAAACCAGGATGTATAAGGGTACAATTTTCATAAACATATAAAACTAAAGTAGGCCCATAACCAGGGCAAATTTTTAAAGAGGGATACTGGAGAGGGTGTGGCGAATGAGCGTGGCCTTCCCAATGCCAACTGGAGGGAACGCGGAGGTGGGACGTGACACTCCTAATGATTACAGAGCTGCAAGTACTTTGATCATTATTCAGAAGATGTACCATCCTCTTGGTGACAATGCGTTCTTGACCTTTATTACACAGACAGAAATGTTTGAACGTGCCTCATAAATGAAATTGCCTAGACACATCTCTGAATATAGTTATTTGGAGCATAGCAAAGTTGAGGAGAGAATAATGGGCATGAATCAAAACAAGAGGAGCAGGGAAAAAACCTCTGCCAACACAGTTATCAAAGGTGAAAAATAATGCACACAGATCAAGACTAAGAAATACTTAAACCAACTGAAGAGGATATGAAGAAGAATAAACACTGCTTATAAAACTGAAGGGGTACAGTACTAGAGAAGGTGCAGCAGCTTATGAGAAGGTAAAATGAAAAGGCTGTCAGGGAGTAGAGAAAGGATAGGCATCTGGGACTTGCCCCCCAGAAAAATTTTTTAGTTCATGCATACTGGAATATAAGAAAAGGAAACTTCTCAAATAAGATGAAGGTTATATTCATCGCTTTCATATAGTTTTAATTTCTTAGAAATATAAAAATTTGGAAGAAGAAGCAAATATTGCTCACACATGAAATTTTCTTAAGGGAGAACAAAGCTACAATTTGAAATTCTGTGGAGGCTTTTTCCTCTAGGCATCCCATTAGCTATAGGCTTGCATTAAAAACAAAATACCTATGTAACAAACAATCGATTTTGAATCTGGTTTCATTCACTGCAATCGAATTCTCACAAATTGAGACTGAGTACTAATACATATAACAAGCGTGTTGTAGCTTTCATGAAAAAGCTTAAGGTCATGTAATTATTAACTTCAGAGAATTCCCATTTGCTTGATAAAGTTGTGTTTATCATTTATCTTTATGCTGTAAATAAAAATTTGTTATCTCCAGCAATTCTGCATTGAATTAGACTCCAAGTAGACTTATATTGCTGTTTTGTCTCACTATGGAAGCCTTAGGTGAAATGTAACTCCTATTGCCAGCAATCCCTATCTAACAAGCGCTATAGGAAAAAGTTGAAATTAAGGTTCAAGTATTTGGTGGGCGTACTGAGATCAACTGAACCCTGTTCTAATTCCTGGTTAACATTTATGTTGTAGGTTAGAAAGCTCAAGCTCATCCTTCCATTGTCAATTTTGACTTCAATGCAGTCTGTAGATATTTATCTTGCCTTTTCGCCCAGTATCTAAAATTTATGTGTACTGGGCGACTATTTTGGTGTACTGGGCGACATTTCGTAGCCAAGTCATAAATTTAAAAAATGCCATGAAAATAGACCATCACACACTTGAGAAAATGATTACAGAAACAGTCACAAGTGACGCTCAGCAGCTCAAGTATGTGTGAAATAAAGCTTGCTTTTCCTCTCTCCACCTTTTGAAAGTTTCTAGTTAAGAACCTATTCAAACAGTGAAACATATACTCAATACAGGAACTGAGCCCCGAAAAACTATCTTAATTTTATAAGTAGGCTGAGTCCCACTAAGCCCCCTCCACAGCACTCCTGCGCTCTCTACACTAAACTCAACCGGCTTTAAGCTTCAATCTTCTAATTTCAAGGACTTCATGCTTAGTGTTTAGTTTTCTCTGAGATTATTTCAATCAAATAAACATTGCTTTTTCCTATTTTCTTCAAATTTTCTCTTCACAAATGAAAGTGCATGTGAAAGTGGTTCATAGAAGTAGATTCTGTTTATAGTTTCCACTCCCATTGCTTATTCAATGTTCCTTTAATTCTGAGGATACTTGCTGACCTCCCAATTACTTCTTACATTCAATCCTGATGATACCAGCGTTATCTGTTCTGCCGAGAATATTGACGATCTTTGTAAAGCTCTAAAAGCTGAGACAAACAACATTACAGAATGGTTCCGTCAGAACAAGCTTAGTTTGAACACTGATAAATCATGTTGTTTGCCAAAAACGACAAACTAACCGTATTATTGATCCGCTAGAGGTAAATATAAATGGAGAGCCAATCAAACAAGCTCAAAAGGTTAAATACCTTGGAATTACAGTCCACGAAAACCTGACGTAGAATAAACAATATAGAAGCATTAAAAATGAAATCAAAAATGTTCTCTCGTGCGGAAACTAAAGAACATACTCCCGCAATCTAAATTGGATCAGGTATATATGACACTGCTTGAGAATCATCTGAGGTACAGTGATGAACTATGGGGCAATTTTTCTAGCACAAAGCTTTATCATCTTCAGCCTTTACAGAACAGAACACGTTCAAAATTAAAAGGACTGGTGGTGTTGCACTTGGCCTTCAGTATCAAATTTGATACAATTTGAGGGGGCAGTTATGATCTACAAAATAATAAACGGTCTCTGTCCCGATATTCCTGCACAGTTAGCATCATTTCCCAAAGCACAACCCCTGGGAAGACTAGCAATATATACCAACATTATTTCTAGTTTAGTTGAAAAAATTTTCATTTACTTTTCTTTGTATTTATACTTAATAGCTGAAAGAGATTTTGTGCTTAAATAAGATAAATGAAATGAATCTTTGGAACACCAGGATAACTGCTTTAATGAAGTTTCAATTTCTTTACTTTTTTTCTTTCCACTTTCAGCACACAGTAACGTAGTCAGATCACATTCCATTGGGTTTCCACTAAAATTATTAATTCTCATTACTAAATCCATTATTTTTCAGAGGACAGGATGTTTAGTTACAACAGCAGCAGCTTGATAAAGAATGTCGATGACTATAGCATCAAACTCGTGTTTTCATCTGGAATACCTCTTGGAAAAATTGTTCATCACAATGCTTACGTAAGTATGGTTTGAATTGCCATATATTTCAATAAATTCAGGCGAGAAAATTAGGGGGTGGTGGGGTTTTACATCCCCCATTATTTTTCAGCATCCGGACCCAAGCAATACTTCCTACTAATAGAATTGGTTCTCAACCGGTCTTAAGTTTCAATCGTGATATTAACTTTATAAACCCAGTCTAAAGACTCTATGCATTGAGCGAAAATTTTTTATGGAAAAGCTACAATTTGTCATGTTTAGGTAACTGTAGATTATCACGTTCAAAATCCATTGAATAAATGCTTTCTTCCACCATCTCATTGAGATCACGGGACAATTCTGCTTGTGGGTCCGCCATCATCATGCACTAGGGTCCAAAGTGGACCATGATGGTCCGCTGTCTGCATGTCAAATCTGGCCCACGTTTTAAGAAATCTGGTGCACTGTAAATTAGGGATCATCCATAAAGGACGTTCGCGCCTTAGAGAATGGCTGCGCATAGCAAAGATGCGGACTAACGTGGACAGGGAGAGGGTATAGTTAGCTGTAAGTGGGCATCTTTTTAAGAGAAATCCGCCTTTTAAGAGAGGAGAGGGCATTTAGAAGTCATTATATTATTATCTTTCTGAAAATAAAAAAAACAGTAATACATATCATCCTTCAAAGGAATTCTAGTTTTTGACATAGTTTGCATTTCCTCAATCGTTTTCTAACTCAAGCAAAGTCATGTAATGTAATGTAATGTAATCGATTATTTATCAAGATAATCCCTTAGCCCCTTAGCAACTGAAATATTACATATGCATATATGAACTTTTTATAGTATATTAAGAGAAAAACTTAACAAGCATAATGGCGAGTAATGCTAATATTCCTGCTTTTCAAGGGAGTCGCGTTTTCAGTTTTTATTTTTGATCTGCTAATATACGTGCTAATAATTTCATTCTGAAGCATTTGAGAGTTGAGGACTCTCGTATATCAATTGGTGTAACATTCCATAATTTTAGAGCCGAGTATGTAATGCCATTTTTTGCACGTTCCGTATATAGTCTTGGGATTTCAAGATCATTGCAATTCTTTGCTTCATATTTTGAGTGGACTCATCTTAGCTCAAATATATCCCAAAAGACTTTCAGGGCTTAGCTTGTTTATAATCTCATACATTATAACTAGCCGATCCAACACGATTAGAGTACTGACGCTCAGCCAATCACAGGGCCAGTAATCTTTTCTTGAAGTGTTGCAAGTGTTACAATGAATGCATTTTACTTGTACCTACATGGATATGTCCGTAGGCGCAAATGCAAGCTATACCATCGAATTGGCAATATTGAAGCTTATATTACAATTTGTGTCCGCAAAGCCAGCGGAGAGGGGTTGTTCAACAAAAAGGGGACAGGGTAGACAAGGGGAGAGAGGGGGTTTGAAAACTTACATAAATGTATGGATATCCTTATAAAAGATACTTCAAGCTACCGAAATTGCAAGCTGTGTTAAGGATCAACATCAATATCATCATCAAGTTTCTTGTCACTGAGGTTGATAGTCATGGCGTAGTCCTTGCTGTTTTCTACTATTCATGTGGACTGGATACATTTCATCTCCATCTACCCCTGTATATTTTGACTCCACTGTGCTCTAGACTGTCCTCTTCCTTTCTTTCATTCCATTATTCCCTCCAGAAAATCCCTCTATAGGCCATCGTGCCTCATTAAATGTCCAAAATGATGCATTTTCTGTTTCAGCATCAATCGAATGAATTCCGTTAATGTCAACATCTTTTCACTGGACAGGCGCTCTAATCTAAAAATTGCCCACGCCTCACATAGCGCATTCCTCGCACTATGTCACATCACATTTTTGTCCGCAGAGGGTGATGGGATTGATGCTCCAAGAAACAAACTAGGCCTACTGTTTGTGTGCGTAGATCGCATGCAGTGGTGTAGTCGTAAACTTTTAGGAAATATAACGCAAAAGTGTACAGCTAACACAGCATTACAGAGCTTTGTTTCCGTTACAAAATTATAAGCCATTCGTCAATATTTGCTTCAGTAGGTAGCAACAATACATTTTGGTTGGTTTGAATTCCACCAAGAAAAGAGAGCAGGTAGGGTTGATTTATACAGCGTGGCGGTGTGCAAGTCTTTGACCCAAACATTGGGGATTATGTTTCCTAGCCTCAAAGTTTGTCATTCTTCCCTGAGTTCATAATTCCTACAAGCAGCTCAGGAAATTGGTCCGCTCAAAGTTGCTTATTTTCCAGTCAAAATTTAGGTCTCAAGTTACATTGAGGTAGCTTAATTTTTTAAAATACATGTCCAGCAATTACACAACAGAAATGACAACCAAGAAAAGATTTCACGTTTTATGGATACATAATGTACTCATCTAATCGTAATTAATAGAATATTGACTTGTTAGGAAGCTTGTATTGAAATCAAAGGGTTTATTGTTTTATGTTGAAATACTTCGAAAATGCGTCACGTGACCAAAGAAGGTACAAGTTGTAAACAATGGACGGATGATGTAGTAGCAAATACTGTATATTATTTCAATGTTTTGGAGCTTATTGCGTTATTAGAAAGCGATCTAGATAGCCAATTGGAGTTGAAGAAGGCAGCTGATGATTTAGGTAGTATTTTATGCACTTTGTAGGGATATTACTCACTTTATTCGGTTTCTGATCTTGGGACAAGGAGCTTCTGTAACAGTATGCACAGCTACCTCTAATGTCTACCTGACAACTTCTCAGTCCAAAGCTCCATCTGGCTTTTTAAGTACCTACCTTTGTTGTTATGACGAAAGGCTTGACTTTATCATAGAGTCATTTGTTTACTCAAATGTTGCATCTGGTTATTAGTTGCGACTGCTGATTGCCATGCTCCTAATCATCAATTTTTATAAAGCAAGAATCTCAAGGAGCAATTATGAAAGATTTGGAGGTTTATAAATTAAAATTGAAAGGAAACAAAGGCATGCCAGAGTGCAGAACATGCAGTTATGTATGACAGGCAGATTGGAAAGTTGCCCTTGGCCACTTGAATCGCAGCGAAGAACAGCGAATGTCAGTTATAATATTATTCCTTGGTTTGACTCCCATCCTCTAGTATATGGTCTCTTATTTCTCGTTATTATGAATAAGATCCACTGAAGGTCCTGACAGAGGGGCAAATCGATTGAACCAAGGGTTGTGGCCCCTTCCAAACAGTAATAATTTTTATTGAAAAGTATTTTTAGATACTTTTCCCATGAATAAAACAATAAACTGAATTAGATGCTAGCAAAGTCCAGCTTTGGGTCCACCCCTGTTCCCAACATGCCTGTTTTTACCTAGACAGAGAGATCCCTACATTTTTGAAGGGCACTTCTTTTAGATTCATAAGATGTGCTTGTAGAAAATTTTCAGAGGGCAAAGCACCCTGAACCTTATTCTTCTTTGCTGCGACTGGGCACTGGTGCCTTCTGCTGGTTACCTGAAATGCTGGGACTTGACTTTACTGCCCTGAAAACAAATGATAGAAGAAGTTGTCCCATTTTTACTTGCCCCTCTAGTTACTATGACCTAAAAGAGGCTATGGATGTAGTGCATAAGTGTGAACCATAAATTTTTAAAGTATTGCAAAGAAATTTTTTGGCCTCAAGTTCATTGCCTAGGGTGCATATAAACCCAAAAATTGATCCTAACACAACCATCCCTAAAGGTAGCTCCAAACTATAAAAAAGAAATTCATAGTAACTAACTTAGGTATTTTAGCACTTATGTCTTGCTAAGCAATCATCATCTTATTTCATTTATTTTATATGTGACATGAATCCACACAAAAGTAGCATTAATCTCTTGTGTAGAAAACAAGACTGTAGCACTCACTAGTTGGGACTATAAAGTTTCTGCTATGTTTGGAATTTGTAGTGATTAGGATGGCCTATAGGTCTCAAAACTTCATCACATTCTCAACCAAAAGTTATATCACACACTTTTGTTCATGGTGAGAGCATATAATAGTTGATTACTCTAAATTAAGCTGATCACCACTAATATATACAAAAGCATTACATTTGGGCACTTACAGTATGGATAGGGGAAAAGTTCTTGGGTTGTGATCTGGCAAATCCTTCACTTTTATGACTTTTAACCCATATCTTATTTCAGTTTTCCGTCTTTAAACATTAATTCTGAATATTTTAGATCATCCTATAATCTTATTAACAGTGTCATAGTCTTATTAACAATAAATAGTGAAATATCTATCGAAGTGGAAAATTAGAATAGGAAAGCATGAAAAATGGCAACAGATAGATGCTAGAACATAGAAATCCAGGGTAAAACGCATGGTTTCATGCCCATGATATTAAAACAATAGCCGATGCAAAGCTATTTTCAGACTGTTATTGTGCCCCCAAATAAAATTCAAATCTTCCAACAAGCTCTAAAACCATTTTTTAAATTTCTACGGTTGGCTGTGTGAGATGACGCTTTAGCAAGTACATTGAAAAGTCTAATATATTCCTATGTCTGCCGCCTTCTTTTGACATTCACAGGAAAATATTCTACCCGTTCAACTTTTTTCTTCAAATCAAACCAACTAACATGTACTTTTAGGGCCAAATTGCAACTTCGTGTTGTTCACTAATTACTTGTTGTTCGCAAAATGTTCCTTCTTTCACGACGATTCTACATCAAGCAATGCTAACGTAGGTTTACATATGGTTTCCTTATTAGTCTGAAAATCAACTATGGTACCAGTAACCTTGTTTGAACAACTTTGTATGATAGCTCCACTGCAAAATGTTTTCGTGTTCAAGTGGTGTTGTACTCTCATTGTTCACGTGATGCAGTTTTGCAAGAACATATTGCGCAATACCGAAAAGCTTCCTAACCAGTCTCTTTTCTATTAACTATGATCAAATCAAACAAAAATAACACATAACCTGGCCCCATATATCGTAGGTCAATTTTTATTCTAACAGATCATATCTTTGTAGTTGAGAATACTTATTACACACTTTTTTTATAACAATATATAGTTTTTTGCTGAACTTCTATTGATGGCTTAACTGTAATGTAGCGATTTTAGCCAGTTGTTTTTTTATCAAATAGCCAATGTTTAAAGCCGGACCAACTGTCTCAATAAAACATATTTATTGATGATATAAAATGGCTATTGGAGAAAAAACAACTGACTCAAATCATTTGAATACAGTTAAGCAATCAATAGAAGTGAGCACCAATGTATTAAAAATAAGTCTCCTCTTTCAGCATTACCCATTGGTAGTATTATCAATGTCATTGCAAAACTGTATTAGAAGTTCATGAGAGTGTTGTCTAGTATTATGTGTCTGAAATTGCCATTTTTCATTCATAACTTATCTTGGATGGAAAAGTTTATTTCCATAGCAATAAGTTGAACTTGAAAATCAACTAACCAGATTCAAAGCTCATTCTATAACAAACAGAAGGTTTCAAGAAAAAGCTCTTATACATATTACATCACAATGCTACTTAAACGTCCACGAAATTTGTTAAGGCACTATAGCTAGTGAGTGGGGGGAGTAAATGGGGACCTCATTTTCCCCATAAGATCTACTTGGGGCTGTGGAGCCAAATGAAGTGGAAAGGAACAAAATATCCAGCTGAAACCACAATCTGTTGTGAAGTAGGATCATAAAAAAATGGGGACCAGAGGGTGTTGCCCCCTGGAAAATTTTTAGAACCCCATCTTTTACATCTCAGTTGATGGCCCTTATTTGAACCATGTGTTAGAGCATCGAACAGGAAAGAGGGACTATTCAATGGGGGGTCAAAGCATTCTACAATAGTGCTTCTGAGTGCAAATTAGAATAAATTGGACGGACTCCTAGCTCCTTGTGGCGCATGTTAAAAGAGTCCCTGCAAAAGTTACCTTAAGTCGGAACTGTATGGACAAAGAGAATGGGGCAAGAGTGCAACTATCGATGATTGCGATTGCTTGTAAATCAACATATTTAGAATATTTTAATCAAAAAGTACTTTTAGCACGCTAATTATAAGCGATTCACCTCACCTTGTCTTTTTAAAAAGTTGGAGAATTGGAATACCTCCAGCTTCATCATTGAAAGTGAAAAGATATTTAGGCCGCAACGTCTCATAATATTTGTTGATATAGCATCGAAGAGCGGCACACTGGCTACGAAATGTACTCGTTTTCCTCAAATTTATGAGCTAATATGCTGGATCGTCTCTTTCATTTATTTTCTTCAAAGCTGCATGCCAAAATAAGTCTTTTCCGAAAATGTTTGGCATCTCACGTAAAGGTCTCTGTTGAAACTTTCTAGTTGGAACAAGAATAGCCTCTTTTTGAGTCTTCCCCAAAGGCGTGTTACGTCATCGTGAAAACGGCTTCATCCTGCCTTCCGCTTCTTCCTCGGCTGTTGTGGTTGGAACTAAGTTTGACAATTGGCAAAATAAAAACAAACTATAGAATTAACTCAAGTTCTTTACCCGAATATCGAAAAGTCATTTCTTCCAGAAGCATTTAACCATCGTTTCACACGCTCGCTCTTATTCTGGGTCTTGCGCATCTGCGATTTGTTCATTCCTTGGAGGTGTCTTCTTCGTTTTGAGAATGATAAGAAAAATTTTCCATTCGCTCAGGATACCTCGAGTAACATTTACAGGTTTCCGAACAATATTGATATGTGTCAACTTTTAACTCCTGAATCTGCCGACAGCTATTTTTATAAAATTTACAAGTACAGCCACTTATCAGTGGCTATAGCACTTAAGCCAATGACGAAACTGATTCGTTTGTCCGAGTCTCGATCCCATAGTGCACATTGCCTTGACGTGAAGATATATCTTAGGCTCTCGAGGAAAGCGCTATTGAGCATTCACTACTATTAGCCTTTCTCTACATTTAAGCTGTAGTTGTACCGTTATTCCTATGAGATTGCATTGCTGTTGAACAATATTCATCCATTTTAAGTTCCTCTATGCAAAATTGTTTCTTTCTAATATGTCAAAAGAGAGCTAGAGTAGCATTCCTATAGGTGCCGAAGATATGAGAGATTTGCCAACGGTTTGTCCGAAGTAGTGAAATTTTTGTCCAAACGTTGTTTGCTGATAATTTTTCTCCGACACTTGAAAAATTTTCGATGTTAATGTAGTTCTCTATTTCAGCTTCAAAAATGCCAACATCTCTGAAATCTGTGAAAAGAGTGAATTTATAATTTTGGATACTCTTATCTATCAGTTAGAAGCAGAGCTCCACAATCAAGAAGAGGCTGTATTGTTGCCAAACTAAATCAAGGGTGCATGCTTTCAGTTTCTTGCATCCAAGTTTTTGGTGCCACCCCGAAAGTACGTCAATACCCAGTTAAGAGCACGTTGTATTGAATCTTGATGAGCTTGGAAGGAAACGATCTGAGGACGAAACCAATACAATAAGAGTAAAGTTAGCCAGCGTAGCTCAACCAGCTGAAGTGCAGAAGTTTGAAAGCTATAGGGTGGGTCTTCACCATAATAATATTAAATTTTCTCAAAGGAAATCAAGAATAAATGATGTTATTAGCGAATTTTTGGAATAATGACAAGCTGTAATTTTGCAGGCTGATACGTCAAATAAATGCCACAATATTTATGTGATATAACGAGACCAAATTCTGCTGAAGCTGTTATTTAATGCGAGCATTAAATGTATGGCAGAAAGTTCTGTTTGTCTCCCAAGAATCCGGTTCCAAGCGGAAGACAGGTAGTGATCTCATTCAGTCTGCCTTTCTTCAAACAATAGAAAATAGCCTGCAAAACGAGAAAACTGGACAAAGGCATAATTTTGCACAGCCAGGGGTATCAGATAAAGCGATAATCCACCAGCTAAGAGTGGCATTAACGTCTGCAGGAGGCAGACAAAAACAAATAGCACAATCAGCTTCAAATATACATCAGAGAATAAACCAAGTCCAGGCAAAGGAAAAGAAGAATGATCCATTACCCACATAATCAATATCAAGACAAGATTCCGATTCGAATATATTACAGGCTGACATCCTATCTCTACAAGAAGACATGACCAGTTCCAATCCCTGCAATAAGAGTTAAGTAGAAAGTCAAGAGCACCAGAACAGGGAACCATGCTCAAGGGAAGAAAGGAAATTTCTTAGTTATAAGTCTTGCAAGGGCAATGGAAACGGATGAAACTGCAATCATTGTTTCAAGTGTGGCCCTACAGAGCATTTAGTAGTAGGTTGTAAAGAGAAATCAAGCCAAATTAGAAGACAGAGTTCGGGAAACTGGAGGCTGCCAAGTCTGAGAAATAAGTAGTGGCAGACAGTAGAAGAGTATCCAAAATCTTTTACAACTGCTCAAAAGAACTACTTGATTATCACGTTTTGAAATACTCACATTGCACAGTTGTTACTTATTGCTCCAAACAATGTGAAATTGAGCACTGGCACTTACATAAGTACAGTTGTTGTGAATTACAGCAAGTCGGGTTACACTATGAGAAAAGCTATGCACCTAAGACCATGCAAGTAAGTCATTCGACGCGAGAAAGCTGTAACAAGGTTACAAATGCTGTTGATGAAAAGTGTTTGGTATCTTATGTGCTTGATCGGAGGTTTCAGAAAACCCTAAGAGATACAGGGGCAAAAGATTCTATGGTTTCCACAGAATGGTTAAAAGAACATCTTCCATCAATCATGAAAGTTAGATCGCCCTGCATTTTCGACATGAAGCTCAAAGTGATACTGAAATGTACTGTTGCATTCGTCAAGCAAACTAAACGATTTCAATGAGTTTTGGTCGTTGTCTTCTGTATCAGGTGGATTGAATCATATGGCATTGGACTGCTATGATGACGTATACACACACTAGTTTTTATTTTGTCCCGTATTGTGATTTTTTTGTTCATGTATAGTTCTGTCCCTAAGGGTGGCTTTGCCCTCCCATCAGCGGAGGGCAGAGTTACCCCTAAGCTGAATTTGCACTTGAGGTGTCATCCCTACAACACTTAAGTTACTAGCTCGGCAGCACGACGGAGTTGGATCAATCTGACACTGACGCGTTCGCCATAATTGCAAGATCACCTTAATGATAAACTTGGCTTCAGTATTATCCTTGTGTTGTGTAAAGTTTATTTCAATTTAAAATATTCGTATATTTGTGATGTTAGGTGTGGAGGCAACTCGATAACGTTATGTTTTTTGCCTCCACCTCAACAAAATTAAATTTCAGTTTTGTTTTTTGTTTCTTTTTATATTTTAGTGATATAAAAAAAAACCCAAAGTGCCGTTCTCAGTAACCTTGCAACAATTGGATGCTCCAATTCTCGGAACATAAAACTGCCCTCAATTGTCAGCATCATGGCTCCTCCGCAGAGGTTCAGTGCTTTGGTACAATATATGGACCCCTATTCTTCTATTTTCCTCATCATAAGTTGATGTTAATTTTTGATGTTACTAAGCATGGATACAGCAGAATATTAGTGGAAACATGACATGTCTTGCAATTACTTTGAGGTATTTCGGTCCATTGACAGGAGCAACGAACTTTCTTTGAAAATCTGCTCTTGCTTCTCCTTCCCTGAACAAGACAAACACGTTATTTTTGAGAAGGTCATTTTAGAAAGCACTTTCTGCAGTCTGCCACTAAAATATTTCTTGCTCATTTCGTTTAACTCTAGATAGCACCATCTCTGAAAAAATTTTCATCCCTTGAAAGAACTTCCTATCTTAATGGTTTAGATGGGATTAAAGATGGACAGAGCTACTTGCCACTCTGGCTTGGTGTCATTTACAGGGCTAGATACCTTCTACAAAACACTATTTTATCTCTATAGTCTAGTCATGAATGACAGTTCAGTATACAATTATGCACAAAAGATAATGTTTCAAACATCTGCTCAATCTGAGTTTCAGCCACAGCACAACAAAATTTGAATGTTTTTGATTTCGGAAGTGAATTTCTACCAATTTAAAGCTGCCATTATGGCACAGATGAGATATGTTTTTGCTTTTAATATGGTTTTTTGATAGTGGATCTTTCAATGCATTTGACGATTAAATTTGAAGAAGCTATTGCAAAACCATTGACATATAATGGACATCTTGCAAACTTTGAAAAGTGGTATCATTGTTGTGACACAACATATGAAGGTAAAATTTTCAGGATGCTCCTAACTTGCATATATAACATTTACACAGAGCTTCATAAAGATTTGAGGTACTGCGTGTATAAGATTGTCTTACAATTTTGACCACTTGGTATGGAATGACTCAGAAGTGCTCTGTGAATGCAGCTACGGAAAATCATTCGTCAGGGGCGGATACAGACGGTTGCAACCGTTGCAGCTGCAACCGTCAGATTTCCAGCGATGCAAACTTCGCTGAAATCTTCAGTTTCTTGGAACCCCGTAGTTCTTTATTGGTTGAGTAAAGATTCCTCTTCTCAGAATGTTCTTTTCAGAGGGTATCAATGCATGATCTAATACATGTAGATGAAATGTTTTGCCATTTATTGTGACAGTTAATAACCCGATCGCTTATGCTTATGGCGCAGTCTTTCTTGTGGCTCAGCCCTTCTAGCGTCATAACAGCATTTATTGGGTTTGGTCTGATGATCACCAGTCAAATTGAAGGGGAAAGACAGTTGGCGGCTCTGTTCTCAATAGCCCCTTGGCCATTATCCGGAGTCCCTCATACTACTGCACGACGCGAACTTCATCATCTGTGAGCTAACCAATGAAAAGCATTTCTGAGGGGTTGCAAAATAATGGCGGGAGCAACGGTCAGTTTGATTTCACGGTTGCAAGCCAATAGCAAGATACCTTGACCGTTGTAAGCCAATGGGATGACACCTTGACCATTGCAAGCCAATGAAATATGATTCCTTACAAACAGAAGGAGGGCCGAACACAAGGCATCAAGGAATTAAAAAGATGTTTTGAAGAAAATCTAGCATGGCGAATCTGCTGGAACGCCTATTGGAAGCTTATGCTAATTCCTGTTCAAGTTCTGTTTTTGATGAAATCAGAGATGAGTGCACAAAGAAGATAAACCTTATTGGATCAGTTGAGAGGAGGCGGCCAAAATTGCAGCTCTGTGATTTCTCGCGGATGCAATT
>OLMO02000286.1:7005481-7019467 GCA_900291935.2 Cassiopea xamachana
CCCCCCACGTAGCTCAACACTCGAACTCGTACTCGTACTGCAACTTCATGTCCTTAGATATCTCCGCCTTCAAAATGACCCCGGGATTTATTGAAATCAATAGATCTGCGTATATATTCAAAGGGTTTATTGCATCGTAGGATACTAGAGGGCCTATCGTACTCTAAAGATAAATACGAAGTTATTCCTATATCCCTCGAAAGCCAGTGCTTTCTTTTACTGAACTTTCGCTATCGTGAATGAAGATGAATCGTTGTCTGAAATTCGCTTGAACAAGAATGATATTCCGAGATGTGAGGATGCTGTTGGATTATTCTTGAAATATTTTAATAACTTTGGAATTCACTCAACTTTGGAACATACGTTCTGTGAAATTCTTTCCACTTAGTACCCTTCCATGGCTAGGCCCTTTCCAGAAGTTTATTATAACTGAGTGGTTCCACGACAACAGCTCTTAAATAAGCCTTTACATTGTGTTTCTTTTCAGAACAAGAGGTTGCCTTTGAGCATCTGCTTTTGCCAATATTATCAATTCCAAACTCGTTCTGTTCACTATAAGATTTGCTGAGAAACTCGTACCGGACGACTGCTTCGAGTACGAGTTGTGACGGTGATTCCCTCTCAATATGCGTAGATCGGTTGAGCAGTTGAAAACTCGTACTCGTATTAGATCTAAACATCCCTACTATATGTATTTTACGATCCGTACAAGTACACTGAAAACTCTTTGTTTGTTACTTTCAAACTTATTCAGTATGTTGTTGCATGGAAGGTTTTCAATGGTCCTAGGACTGTCCAAGCAATGGTACTAGGAATTTTTTAACTAGGAGTATAAAGATACCTCTTTTAAGAAGTTTGAACTGACCATAGTACTAGAAGTTTCATAATGTGGCATGGAAATTTGAATACTTTAATACTAGCAATTCCCTAATTGATTTGCTAATTGTGATACCTAAAGTTACTGTGTGGAATCTTTTCTAAACAAAGGCAACGACTCAAGGTGTGCAAAGACCATAGTCTGTTATTGCCAAAAGAGTTTAAAGTATACTGGCTCTTAACATTTCATGAGCATAGTACTAGAGCTTTTAAACTTTTTGGCTAGCCTATTCATAGTCTCTTATAAACAAGTTCCTAATACGATATGCTTTCACACCACATAGTTCGTCTAGGTTGCTGGGATATTATCACTGTCCAAGTCAAATTCCTTTTGCTACCTGTAAATTTTTGCTTAGGCCACCACAGGTCCCTAGAAATTGGAGAGGGATAGGGGGTATTGTCCCCAATAATTCACCGAGGTTATATATAAAAGTAGTTTATATTGTAAGTTTTAAGCATTTTTCAGTTGACTTCTACCCAATCTAAGAGTATCACAGGACAGCTATTTAGAATGCAGATGTCCTGATTTTGTTGTGAAGCATGCTTTAAACGTTGTTTTAGTCGTGGCTCGAGCATTATAAGAACTTCTGTTTGTGTAAATGATCACCCTTTTAGGGAGTAGGACATTGTTCCTTCTGAGAGCACTCCATATAGTCCATGCCAGATATTAAAAGATTATTTCGTCAATGGATTGCACAACGATTTGCACAACGATATGCAAATAGACAAATGGCAGAATGAAATGGCAGACGAAGCAACTCGCTTAGAATTAGTAGCATTCAATCATTATCTGTCAACAGAAGATGTGCTGTAAATGCAGTTGAGTCTCAGGCTCTGAACACATTACAACTTCTATATGGGATGTGAACTGATAGTCAACTCTCACCAACAGCAGGGCACCTGACGCGATTAACCATGCTCAGGGGCGGATCCAGGGAAAATCCTGACATTCTCTTAACCACACCCACCTTACCATACCCTAAAACGTATGACTACATATATACATAGAAACATGCATATTCAAAAGAAACGTAGCAAAACGGAAGCAAACCACTCTTCAGATTACTTTATAGTGAGGTAGTTATTGGATAATTTCGTTTTGACAAGACACAATTGCCCATCTATGTATATGCATGTACCTGCACAAAGACAGATTTTTGTCTTCAAACTCAACAATTTTTAGTATATTGTTCTCATAGCTATAGTACGGTAAGTTAGTGGTCTGGAGGCTTGCCCCCAGAAAAACTTTTTTCAAACCAAGCTGTTTACAACGCGGCAAGATGCCCCTATAAAAGATAGGAGAGACAGAAAGAGTTCTGTATGAAGGGTAATTCTGGCCCCTCCTGCCCCCCATAGAAGAGGACAGAGGGGGAAGCTACAACGCCTGCCCCCCAATGCAGGCATCATCATCAAAACACTTTTAGATCAGGGGTTCAGTATTGTTTAGAATTTTGTGAGAAGTCTGAGAGAGCAAGATAAACACGCAATTCAATCATGCTCTAAGTATGCGATGGCAATTCCAAATGCAATCCAAATGGGCAATCTAGTACTCTAGTCTTAGTAAATAAGAAATAATGATCATAGGTGAACATCTAGCATTCCAGCATAAGAATGTTGAGAATGTCTGAATCCGCCCCTAGCTATGCTTGACTAAAATAACCCAAATCGATTTACATTAGTACCTCAATAACAGCAATTTTGAATGGAAAGAGCTGCTCTGATGCAGCACTTTGGTTCCTTTTATCTTTGTGAGGAATTTTTGCATGCTTTCAGACCTCCTACGCACCCTAGCCCTTGGAACACCAATTGGTAAATGTATAATTTCTGTTAAAAATGATTTATTGATCCATGTCGAACGATTGGAATCCCCTCCCCCCTAAAAAAAATTTTGAATTAAGTTTTTGTTTGTCAGAAAGGGTCTGCAAGCATAGCAACTTTTTCTGTACCTGTCAACACTGTATATAACAACATTGTATTGAGGGCGAGAAGGGGATACTACTAAATGAGCAGCAGAAATAATGCAAGAGTTCCAAAACTTTTGGCAGAGATTGTAGTTGTACTGAGTCCTGACAGGATGTGCTAGCACAAGGTTCAAATACAAAAATACACGATTGGGCGAGATTGGAAAGAGGCTTTGGACGTGATGGATTGTTGCTGAGCTTCTACTACAAAAGCTGGGATTTTGATGTTTTTGATAGCTTGCTATAACGAACTTTTAATTAAATTTTGACAATTAAGTATTGGCGAGCTTATATAATACTTTGGTGTGTATGTTGGACGAAATATAGACGCACCATGACTTCTTCTTTCTCAACACGACAACAGCGTGCTATGAAGCCTTCGGGTGAATCAATTGATATTTTATATACATTCATGACCCAAAAATTCAAAGATCTGGATGAAAAAGTAGCCACAAATGATTGCATAAACTCTCTCCACCAAGTCATTTGCTATCAAAACGCAAAAATATGCCAACTTGAAGATAAAATTGCTGTTCGTGAGCGGCACGTGTTACAGCTTCAGAGAAGATCAGAAGAAAATGAGCAGTATCAGCATAGAGAATATTTTTCCATATACCATCGAAAGCATTCCAGTCCATCGAAAGCATCCTAGATTTCCACGTGACCAAGATATTCAGGTAGCTGTTTGAGTTTCCATTCTTTCAGTAGTGAATGTTTGGCAGGAACGCAAGTTGACGAGTATTTCAGGTTCAGGTTTACACTCAAATTCAGAGATGTTAAGTTGAAAATGTAGTTGTCCGTTTTCCACAAAAGTTGTTTTTCAAATCCAAATGCCTCTTAACGATAAAGTGAAAGGGCTTGCCAGGAGAACGTGATTTATTTCCAAAGTACACTTAGGCCTTCGTAAGGTGGGCCAAGAAAATGTATTTTTCTAACTTGCGAAGTCAAAAGAAATATCAAATGTGAGTTTTTTCCACAGGATGTTAAGGCTGTTAAAATTTGAAAGCTGTTAATTAATACACTGGAAGGGGTTTCTATGAAAGTGCATGTTTATGCCACAAATGTATTCCATGCCTAAGTATGGAGAGTAGACCAAATGCGTTTTTCAATATTCGACAAGAAAATAGATATTCAGAAGAGATTTATGCAATGGTTATTCAGATAAAAAAGAATATCGTATGGGATTTCCAACCGAACGGAGAAATGTTCCCAACATATTGAACTCTTGCCAGGAGCACTGGATATGCACAAACTTCATATTGGCTTGTAATCCCAAAGAATCGATGCCAATAGGACTATATACATTTGTATATATCCCATCATATCATGCTTTATTCTATCCTCATTACATTAGCCTTAATGTTTATTGCATGTATTCTCTCGCCGAGGAAACCCCTCTCATTTTATTGATAAGCAGTTCTTAGATTTTGGGTAATCTTATCATAAATCTCCAGTGGAAAACTATTTACTTTTCAAAATTTTTGTTATATTGTAATAGCCTTACCATAAATCTCCTGTGGAGAAAGTTCACTATTGATATTTCTTTTGACTTCATACTTCAGGAAAATATATTTTCTGGCCTACCTTACAAAGGCCTAAGTGCCTTTTGGAGAAAAATCCCGTTCTCCTGCAAAGCACTCTCATAGTATCAATAAGAGGTGTTTGGATTTGAAAAATAACTTCTGCTGAAAATTTCATCTTCAGCTTAACGTCTCTGAATTTGAGTCTAAATCTTAATCAGAGTCTGGAGGTATATTTGTCAACTTGCGTTCTTGCCAAACAATTGGTACTCGAAGAATGGAAACTGCAACAGCAACCTGAAAATCAGGGTCACGTGGAAATTTAGGATACTTTCTATGGACTGGGACGCTTTCGATGGTATACGGAAAAAAAATTCGTATCAGCGAAGGCTTTACCTGCGATTAAAATGGAATTGAAGTGCCCCAAGTCGATGACTCTGCTGATGAGTGCCTAATGAAAGTAAATGATTTTTTAAAGAGTTAGAAAACTTCAGTGCCTGATAGTGTCATTGACCGTACTCATCGAGTAGAGCCAAGTAGAAGGATAAATGGAAAGCCAACGAGACAAATGATTGTTCGTCTAACAACATGGCATTATCACACGGCTATTTACAGAGCAAGAAAATAGTCTGATAAATACAAAATCAAACTTGATATAACGAAAAATTGTATCAAACTTTCAGAAGAAGCCAATTAAATCTTACAAAGGAAAGGCAACTGCTTTGCAATTTGTGATGTAAATTGTCATCCAACTCTGTTTCTTCATGGTAGCTAACATTTCTTTAGCTGGCTGGAGGATGTAGGAAATATCTAAACAAGGGAGAAAAAGTAGCTGTCGGTTAAGAACCTTTCACATAGTTATCTGATTCAAGGAAGAAATGAGAAAAATGAACTGAGTTTCAACTCTTTAGTTGGTTGCTGAACTTCTTCTTGCGTTCTATCAATTTGCGTTTTCTTTCAATTCTCTGAATTGCGATGATAGGCCCTGCAGAGATTTGCTTAGTAAGTTGTAAAGGAGCATTATAACTTGAAATATCATTTACGCTGTATCCCTGGATATGGATCTTCCCCCTACTGTTGCTGCTTGGCCTGTAACAGGTATTGAAATTAATACAAGATCCTGATAGCAGACTTAAACAGGTTCTTTACAGGGAAAACAAGTTTTTAACTCACAATGATTATGCATATCTAGTTACCAGGCCAGCATGCAATGTTCCTTATAAGATCATTCTCACGAAATCTAAACCAGGGTTGTAATAAAAAACTCTCTAGCTATGGCAAAAATAGGTCACGTACGTCACGCAGCTTTAAAGCCTTCTGCTAGAAGTAGGTTTTGCTGGATGCAGAGTTGGTTTGTAAATATTAAAAATCTGTGCATTCAATCGACATGATAAATAAAGCTTAAGTTCAGTTGATGTAATGTACGTCATATGAGAATGGCCCTTTTAGGTTCTTGTTTACATATTGTAAAAAATTTTTCTACCTTGGCCTTGCTCTTCTTGTGCATATAGTTAATTTTGAGTGCTTCTATTATTTCCTATTCACACCTTGCAGTGCACACATGGAATCTTCCCTTAATCAATCCTTACATCCAATGTGACATAATTCCCAGCAGCATTGTTCCCATAATGAGATCGTAACCGTTTCCATGCTTTTTCATGCTTTTTATTTATTGCTGTGTTTGTGTTATTTTGTGTGTTTCCTTTAATAACGAGAGAATTTTTCAATAGTTTGAAATGATACATTAAATCGCAGTCAAAAATTAGGCTATTTCAACTTGCTCCATTGAGAAGACCTCCGCATTGCAATGGTAATTGATGTTTGCCAATGGCGGGCAGAGATAGGGCTTTTCTGTTCCTCTGTCTATATGAATAAAAAATTATATATCCACTCTGGTTATAGATGTAACGCTGAGTCCTCATTTTTATATTGACTTTAATGTTACCTCTCTCTATTATTTTCATTTGACATGCAAGCAAAAATTCAATCTAAATTTTCCTTTTTCCCACACTTATGTAGAAATGTGCATCCTATTTTAACTCATCATTTTTAGCACCTATAAACCTATCAAGAAAATGCTCTCTTATACCCCTTATTTTCCTCACATAAAATGGTCTGTGTTCGTCTCTCTGCAATATTTACCATGTTACATTCTCCAATTACAATGGCTCATCTTCAAGCATATCTTATTAAGTGCTGATATCGAAAAATCCCTAGCCCTGATCAGGATATGTTTAAATTTTGCGCATGATACCTAACAGCCTTAGTGCTCATGACTATTTCCGTGTCTCTTTGATTAATGCATATAACTCTGTATATAGCTATGAACTGATAGGCATTGCTGAGACTCATCTTGACAGAACTGCTGATGAAAGCAAATTAGCTCTAAATGGGTATAGCTTCTAAAAAAGTAACCACACTCAAGATTTAAAACAAGGTGGCGTTAGCCTCTATGTCAAAGATTCTTTTCCAGCTAGGAACCTTATAGACATAGTGACTCTCCATGAGTGCATAGTATATGAGATTTAGCTTAATTAAAGAAAGTACTTTCATATTGTACAATTCCGTAGTACCAGTGAAACTTCTTCTGAATTTGGCATTTTCATGACAAACGTTGAAAATATGTTATCCAAGGTGTCAGCTGAAGACTCATATGTTGTAATTATAACAGGTGAGTTTAACTGTAGATCATCAAGGTGGTGGCAGAGAGATACTGATAATGAAGAAGGAAAAGTTTTGAAACTAGGCCTACATCAGCTAATTTCTGAGCCAACTCATATCATGGGTGATTCCAACTCTTGCATTGATGTCATCTTCACTGATCAGCCTAATTTGCTTTTACAATCTGGTGCTCACCCATAACTTCAATAGCAATGTCGCCATTAAATTTTGTATGGTGAGCTCTGTATATCAAATCCTATACCACCTCCATATCGTAGCAGAATCTGGTTTTACAACTGGGCTGATGCCCATGCTATTGAAACAATTGTTCAGATCTTTAATTGGTGTGAACATGTAGGCCGTCTGACCTGTCCAAATCAGCAAGTTGAAATAGTGACTGAAACTTTACTAAATATTTTTTCTAACATTGTACCCAGCAAAACAATCACAATTAGACCTCGGTAGACACCTTGGATAACTCAGTCTATCAAAGATTTTACTCTGAAAAAATAGAGGGTATAAAACATTTGTTAGAAATGGTCGACCAAATAATGAATTAGTAGCCATGAATAGCATGATATCACGGAGCTCCAAACTTATCGAAGATACCAAAGCCAAGTGCTTGGAAAAAGTTGGTAAAACGCTTGGACATCCGGCCACTGGCATCAAGACCTATTCTTCGCTACTAAAAAGTGCTCTAAATAAAGCCAGGGTACCAAATATTCCCCCTTTTTAGAATATGGCCATTTTGCAATGACCATTTTGCAAAGCAGTGCAGTACTATTGATACTAGTAGTCTAATTTTACAACATACTCTCTCTATAGCTCCTCCACCTACTGATTTTGTCGTATCTAGTGAAAAGATCTTGAGTATAATCCGATAACAAAATCCAGATAAGGCTCATGGCTGGGACAATATATCGGTTCCAGGGATCAAATTATGTGATAAAGCGCTAGTGTTTCCTCTCAATTGACTTTTGAGAACTATCTTAGGCAAGGAGTTTTTCCTGAAAAGTTGAAAAAGCAAATTTAGTTCCAGTTCAAAAAAATGAAAAGACCTTAAAAGAAAATTAGCGACCAATTTCCCTTCTTCCGATATTTTACAAAATCTTTGAAATGCCTATATTCGACACGCTCTACTAGCATCTTGAATCTAATAGTATACTAAACCCGAATCAATCAGGTTTCCGTCCTGGCGATTAAACAGTCTATCAGCTCTTATCTATTGTTATTCCAATATCTCAAGCTTTCGACTGTAGCCCTCCCTTAGATGTTTGCTCTGTATACCTTGATATATCGAAGGCTTTTAACCAAGTTTAGCATGAGGGTTTATTGTATAAATTACACTGTAATGGAATCTCAAGCCAATTACTTTATTGATAGAAAGTTTCGGAGAAAATAGAGAAAAGTAAACTGTTTTGAATGGTAACTTATCTAAATACGGCAGTATAACAACAGAGATTTCACAGGGCTCAATTTTTGGACACTTATTCTTCTTTATTTACATTCATAATTTAGCAGATAGGCTAAAATGTAATGTAAAGCTATTCGCAGATGATACCTCTATTTTTACAGTCGTTCAAGATCCCCATACCGCTGCAGATAATATAAACATGACCTGCTGTTGGTTAGTCTTTGGGCCCTTAAATGGAGAATATCCTTTAATCTTGGCCCAACCCAGCAGGCAGTGGAGGTAACTCTCTCCAGAAAGATATCACCTTCCGACTACCCACCCATATGCTTTTTAACAGTATCCTTGCAAGGAATGTCACGGAGCACAAACACCTTGGAATCATATTAGATTCAAAATTTTCCTTTACGAGTCACATCAATGCTGTTGTTTGCAGATGCAGGCAAGGAATAGGACTGCTTAAATTACTCTCAACATATTTACCGCGGCACACTTTTAATGAGATATATAAGCTTTACATTTAACCGAATTTAGATTATGATGATGACATATATCACAACCTAGGTAATATCTGTGAATATAGCCATAGTGTTGTTTTAAAACATCAAATAGAAAAACTTGAGTCCGCACAATATTCTGCTGCCCTAGCAGTGATAGGGGCTTGGAGAGAAAATTCTCGGGATAAATTATGTGAAAAGCTTGGTTGAGAATCGTTAAACTTTTGATGGAGGAGCAGGCTTTTAATTCTCTTTTGCAAAATTGTCAATAATTTGAGAGTTGTTAGACAAAATTGAGAGCTAAATTGTCTCTAAGGATGAAGAGAACATAGCTAACTTTTACTAAGAGAAAAGAGAGAGTTCATCGAATGTTCTACAAGGCTTACAGTGTATTCTATGGTCCTGAGGCCTTGTCAACCAACTCAATGCAGGTCGTTGAATTGGCAAAAGAATGCCTCCCTGTCGATTGCATAGGTACACTTTTTTTATAGAAAAACTGTCATTTTGCTTGAGCCTCAACTTTCTTAATTTTTCTCGAAATTGAGCCTGAGATTCTCTTATCATGTAAAGCGAAAATGGGAGTGGCAATTTATGTGTGGTCGTTGATGGTCTTTCAAATGTCAGAATATTTCCTGGATCCGCCACTGATGCAAACATTTGCAAAATCCTTCAGCCTGAAGAGAATTTTCTTGGTAATAACTGGTAAGATTTAATAATCAGTCAATGTAAGTAGATTTGCAAATATCCTACAGCTTTCTTTTTCCAGAATAGAACATTTTGTCAAATGCTTACTGTTACCTTTACTCCTCTTTACTTCACATTCCGGCAAGGCTATTTTGACGACTTTATCAATCAAATACACTCAGACTTTGAAGAAGAGTTTCAACAACTTTCAGTCCTTTCATGGGTAGTCGGAGTAGCTTTAATTCCGAACATTTCTTGGCCTGAGATCCACAAATTGAACAAGTTGTTACCATATTTTGAACTAATTCAACACAATAGAAGGATTGTTTTGCCCAGCGAAGGGCTTCAGCCAATCAAAATTAAGATGACGTAACTCTCGTATCACGTGTTCTAGAGTCTCATTGACTTGGCAGCATTGCCTCAAGATGATGCAGGATATAGGTATATTTTGTTGATGGGAGATATGTTTTCAAAGTACATTGCAGCCAAACCATTACAAAACCAGTCAGAGAAAAAAGTTATTAATACCTTATTTCTTTCGTGGATCTTGCGACATGGGTGCTTCTCATACTTGGTGTCAGATCATGTGTCAAATGTTAACGGTCAATCTGTCAGGGAACATTGTGAGACGTTTTCGATTCAGGAGAAGCGATCATCATCATACCACAGTCAGGGAAACGGATCTGCAGAAAGGAATATCCGCAATATTCGTGAAGTGTTTCGTAAAGAAATGCAAAAATGATGCTGCAAGAAAATACGCTTTCACCACTATTGCGTAAGGAAGAAGGTGTGGCTGCAAACCAAATATTCTAAGACCGGTCAAAATAGAAAGCTCTCACCACAAAGAAATAGGCCATGAACTGTTCTTTGTAAGTTACCAAATGGGCTAAATTTTGGAATAGAAAATGATTCGACAGGTAACAGACAGGTGGTGGATCATATTCTGCTAACAACCTCGAAAGCACATGCCAGTCAAAATTCAGTTCATGGAAATAACAACGCACCATACTCTCTTGCGAAGGAGGAGAGGAAAAAAGCCATCTCCAATGGAAGATCAGAGGCAAGAAGAAGACGAATCATGCTCAAGTGAATCCGAATCTGAAGATAATGTACTAATGCAAAAAGTAATGCAGATGACATAACTATCTATGTGTGTGGTCAGGAACTGGAAAAGGTTCTTCAAGCCTTGAAAATTATGCTCAAAGAATCTCTAAGTGGTTCTTCGATAATAGTGTGAAATTAAACCCTGATAGATGTCATCCTTTGATTTTCGGGAGGAGCAATACAGGTTTTTCAGTACACATTGGTGAGACTGTGTTGACAGAATCAGTCGAGGAGAAACTTCTGGGTGTAACCTTGGACAAGAACCTTGATTTCAAAACTTATGTTTATGCAATATGTAAAAAAGCTGTGCAAACGCTGGATGCACTTGCACGTATTTCAAGTTACATGAATGTTGAGAAGCTAAGGATTATGATGAATACTTTTGTTATGTCCCAGTTCAGCTATTGTACACTTTTCTGGATGTTTCATGACAGGTCGGTAAGTAAGAAAATAAACACAATCCATGAGAGAGCCCTGAGAATCGCATACAAGGATTGTTTTACTAGCTTCGAAGACTTATTGAAGAAGCAGAATTGGCTTCCATTCACCAGAGAAATTAAAAGTTGCCTACTACCGAAATCTTTAAAACTCAAAGCGATCTGAATCCAAGTTTCATGAAACAAATTTTCGTTCAGAAAGATGTACCTTACCATCTTTGTAGTTGCAGAAATACATTTGCACCGAGACCAAAAATAAAAGGGGATGGTTCCCCTGTGAATTTCATTTGCAGTCCAAACAACTATCTGCCTTACTTCTTTAATACGTTTGTCCTCTCTGTTTTCCTATTTTTCCCTCTCTGGCTCGTACAATTTATGGTTCTTTTCCTTATCATTCCCCTTCTGTCTTCTATTGCTCGTCCCAAAGCATAAACTGCGTCTACTACCTAATATATATATATATATATATATATATATATATAAATATATATATATATATATATATATATATATATATATATATATATATATATATATATATATATCTAGTATTGTTTAAATGCCTCTCCAAACTTTGGTTAGCTTTATCTATTTCAGAATCTGGTACCCCTTTCCTGTGTTTCAACAATTGGACTCTATTAGTTATAGCATCATGGGTTGTTGCAGTAAGGAAAGCTAAGTATTTCTCAAATGTCATCCTCATTTCTCTAAATTCGGCGTCCTCAGCTTCCACATCTTCTTCATCTTTGTACTCTCTAATCAATGTGTCACACTGCTGGTCCTGCTCTTCGGCTTCATTGCTAGTGTTGTTTCCACTATCCTTCGTTATATGCAGTTGCGTTGGTTCTACATCTTCATTGTTTTCAACCTCTATCAAACTCAAAAGAGCTTATCTTTCCTGAACCTTGCAGCATTATCTCTCAAATTTTGTGCGCTAACTGGTATGTTTCTATATATTATATCCCATTCGTCCTTTATCCTCTTCATGAATCCTCTACCTTTCTTCCTCTCTCGTTCTTCTATTTTCAATAAATTCAGTTTCATTTATCGAGTTAATATTCACATTAAATTCCTTTTTGAACCTAGTCGCGTTATCTCTCAGACTCTGTTTGGAAATATCACTTTTCTCTGAAAAGCGTTTATCCCACCTTATCTTCAGCCACTGCATAAACCCCTTACCTTTGCTTCTCTCTTTATCATCTGCTTGTATAAGCCATCTCTTCTCACTATCTGTGTATGTTGTTAGATGATGTGTTGATATTGGAGCCTCTCCATTTGGGCCAGTTTGATTTGTCACAACTACATTATTTCCCTGAAGTGCTTCGTGGTCTTGTTCGCTATTGTTTGGTTGAAATTGATTTTTATCTATATCTTCCATAAGTGGTAGTAAGGTAACGCACTGGTATAAACAGTCCATCCAGGGTTGCCTGGCTCTTTGGATAAGGCTTGATTTTGGTAGTTTCGCCACTTCTACCAGGTTCTGTGATTGGTGACTTCATAACACAGTAGCCATTCACCCATCTCGGCATGGAAACTTCGGGTTGTGGGTATAATTGTTCATGTAACCTCCACTAGACACATTGTCATTCAAGACTAAAGAGCTGCAACTGCCCATGCCATTGTTCATGTGGCTTCCACTAGTTGGGCTGTCTGCCATGGCTAAAGAACCCCAACTGCCCTCGTTTTGAATTCAGAGATTTTTTTCTCCTAGGATAAATGCTGGCAACGCTAACGAACTTATCCTGCCCGGAGCACTGGTTATTTAAAGGCGCCAGAAACTCGCCTTTCGCCCCTTCTCTTGTTAGTTCCAAACAGTTCTGCTACGTGAAGGCAAGGAGCTGGACTTGAATTGCTAGAGGCTACATTTTGCGCATGCCAATGAGGACTTTTTATAGGTATCGGATGCTCATCTTCCTCAGCCATCCCGGCATTAACAATCCCTCAGAACCTTATTATTATTATTATTCATGTGTGTCATCTCAGACTTCACGTGTCCAGTTTGTCTAGTCCATGAGAGCGGGTGACAACAAGTCACCAAAGGTCCCACAGTGTTCCTCAATTTGAGTCTCTATAGAGACAGGACTTTCCTCAACAATCTTGCTGTCCCCAAGAATGCAGATTTTTTTTGGAGTATCTCTAGCTTGATGTTTGTTCCAACCTTATTGACATATCCAGCAAATCGTTGTGACACAGCTCCTAACGCACCAGTCACGACAGGTAATATTATCATTATTGTGTGTCAATCATGTGAATCTCAGACTTGGTTGTCTGGTAAGATCTTTGTTGAATCAGTCCTTTAGAGCGAGTAACATTAAGTCACTAAGGGCTTAAAGCTCCTCTTCCTTTATCTCTAAAGAGACAAAACCTTTCGCAATAACATTGCTGTTCCGAGTAGTGCTGCTTTCTGAATTATTTCCATTGCGATCTTCACATCCAACTTCTTAATATGTCTCTCAAACATGTCCGAAATGACTCCCAATGCTCCAACCACAACAGGTATCACTGTGACTTTGTTCACTTGCCATATACATCTTATTTTTTCTCTCAACATCTGATACTTTTCAATCTTTTCAAGTTCTTTTTCTTTCACTCTTGAATCTCCTGGCGCGGCAATGTCAATTATTTTCACTTCTTTGCTTCTCTTATCTACCAAAACAATGTCTGGTCTCCTTGCTTCAATCACTCTGTCACACTGAATGGTGAAATCCCATAAAAGCTTGAAGTTCTCAATTTCAATAACTGCTTCCGACTTCTGCTCATACCATTTATCTGCTCGTTCAAAACCTCCCTCTTTGCAAAGCTGCCAATGAACATATCTTGCTACATTATCATGCC
>OLMO02000286.1:7022594-7075162 GCA_900291935.2 Cassiopea xamachana
AGTTACAGTGTCTGGTTGGTGGTCATACCACTTGTCTGATGTTCTGATTCCTAGGTCATTACAAATATTCCAATGTAGATATGCTGTAGCCTTATTGTGTCTGTCAACATACTCTGCCTTTGCTAATACTTCACATCCTGATATTATATGATCAATTGTTTCGGATTCCTTATAACACATTCTGCATCTACTGTCAATTTCATTGCCAACTATATGTTTCTGATAATTTCGCGTATAAAGAGCCTGGTCTTGAGCTGCTATCAATAATCCTTCTGTTTCACCTTTGATGTCTGATCTGAGCCAGTTGTTTGTATTTTGAAAATCAACGTGTGGATTCTTAATAAGCGAATGGTACTTTCCATGTAATGGTTTACTCTGCCACCTATTAGTCTTTTTCTTCACAAGGTCTTTCTTTATTTCGTGTTTCAAAATTTTTGCATTTTCTGCTGTTCTTTTGTTTGGATTTGGTGTAAAATTCAAATCTGTTATTTCCTCTACAATATTTTTGGCTATTTTACTGATTGAGTACTTTGCCATTGTCTTCTCATGCATAATAATCATATTGCTTGACACAGTGTTCCTATTTTCAAGATAATGGTTTAGCCCTACTATAGCTACTTTATATGCATTCTCTATCTCTATCAGACCTCTACCTCCTTCTTTCCTTGCTATGTAAAGGCGGTCAACATCGGATTTTGGGTGTAATATCCCATGCATTTTCAAAGTTTTCCTCGTCTTTGAATCAAGTTTTTTTAACTCAGAGTATTTCCAATCGATTATGCCAAAACTATACTGCACTGTGGGTATCGCCAAACTATTTATCGCTTCTATTTTGTTCTTTCCATTCAATTCTGATCTTAATATTAATCGCACTCTTCTAAAATACTCTTTCCTGAGCTTTTCTTTCATTTTGGTATGCTGTATGCCATCACTTTCATCTACCCCAAGATATTTATATACGCTGTCTGGATCTAATTCATTTATGGCTGTTGCTTTATCCAGCTCAATATTGCCAGTGCTACTAAGTTTACCCTTTATGAATGATGCCTTTGCACATTTATCCAAACCAAAATTCATTTTAATGTCATCACTAAACTGTTTTACAATCTGTATTTCTCCTTGCTGCTGATCATCGTTGGACGTATAGAGTTTCAGATCATCCATATACAGTAGGTTACTAATTGGCAAACTATTCCTGTTCATCTTGTATCCATATCCACTGGCGTTTAGTTCTGATGTTAAGGGCACTAATGCTAAACAAAATAATAAAGGTGAAAGAGAATCACCTTGAAAGATCCCTTGTTTAATACTGATCTTTTCTGTGGTTATGAGACCTTGTACGCTATTCAGATGCATTGTTGTGTTCCATGTCTTCATTGATTTCTTTATGAAGTTTATCATTTTGTTGTTAAATTTATAAATTGACATCGTTTTTAGAATCCAACTGTGTGGAATACTATCGTAAGCTTTTCTGTAATCTGTCCAAGTTACATTTAAATTTTTTCTCTTCTTTTTGCAATCTTCAATTATTGCTTTGTTCAAAAGAAGTTGATCTTTGCATCCATATGAGTTTCTTGCACAACCTTTTTGCTCTTCTGGCAGTATATTATTGGTTAGGATATGTTTATAGCTGCGTTCTGACATGATTCACGTTAATATTTTATACAGTGTTGGTAAACATGCAATTGGTCTATAATTCTTTGGCTTATCAGTTTCACCATTTTTTGGTATAAGAAAAGTGCGAGCTGTAGTAAACCACTCGGGTAGATCTTCTGGGTTGTCGATCGCTTTGTTAAATGCTATTGCCAGTGCATCATGAGTTGCTGTTAGTTGTTTCAGCCAAAAGTTTGGTATTCCATCTATACCTGGTGACTTCCAGTTACTTGATGTTCTAATTGCATCATGGACCTCTTCCTTCGTTATTAAAGTCCATGTTTGGCTCTCTACTTGTGCATATTTTGCTTCTTCTCGGGTTATCCATTGTGCTTTATCTTCATGGTGCTTCTCTTCTCCTAAGATGCCTCTCCAAAACTGTTCTATTTCTTCTTTGCTCGGTGTATTCTTCACACTTATCTCGTTATTATCAAGGGATCTATAAAATTTCTTACGATCATTGTTAAACAATCTGTTTTGATTGAATTGCCTGCTTCTTTTGGCATACCTCCTCAGCCGCTGAGCTTTTGCTTGAATCTTCATTTTTAGGATTTCCATTATAGTTTTTAAATCTTCCCTTGTCTTGATCTTATATTTCTTCGTAATTCCATTTCTTTTCCTTGACCTTTTTGAATTGCTCTCATCCTTTAACATCTCTGTCATTAATGACAGTTCTCCTCTCATCTTTTCAACCTGTTTCTCTATCCTGATTTGCCAATTAGGTTTTGCATGCAAATTTCTTCTCTTTCGCTGTTTTGGAATTCTCCCTACTCTACCAGATATCAAAAATCCTGTTGCATATAACAATTGATTGATTTCATTGAGTGACTTTCCTAGAATATTCTTTTCCAATATTAAATTACTTTCTTTGATTAATGCTTTCAATTTTTTTGTAAGGGATAGTTTGGGCAAAGGTTGCCTATTTTTTACATCAAGATAATCAAGATCTGCATACTTATTGAGGATATCCCTTGCTAACTCACTAGCGTTAATTGCTTCTGCTGCATGATTTTCCATTTCCACTATCAATACTCCTTCATTCTGACCATCATGGTCTTCAATAACGGCTTCATTCTGTCCTTCATGGTCTGCAATATCAGCTTCATTATGTTCAATCGTATGGCCACTCATGTAGTGACTTTCTTGCTCTATATATGCTTTTATTTGGTCTGTCTCAATTGTTGTTAACTTGTTGTTTTTTTCGATATATCTTCTTTGACTTGCTATCTTGTTTGCATCCATATTTGGTCTTACATTTGGATTTCTTTGCCGCCAAATTTTGTACGTCTCTTTTGTGATGTTGTCTTTCATGGGCTCTGCTTGTGCCTTGTAGAAGCATAGCATCACTTCCTTATATTCCTCTCGTGTCCATTTGTATCGTTTAGCTTTGTTTTGTTGATTACAAATTGGGCTAGTTGCTGCTGTAGATGGACTCTGCTGAAAACATCTTCCTGATGAGTTACCATCTACATTCTCTTGAGAGGGGAGATCAGTAGCTGACTTTTCGACCCCAGCCTGACCACTCACTGAGGGACGCGCTCCTTGGTAACCCGTGCGACGTGCGATGCGGTATGAAACTTTTTTAGATTGTATATTCATATCAATAATAATTGGCAGACTAGCCCCCACCGGATGCCGATCCAGAATTTTATGGTCTCGGGGAGAGCTTACAGGTACTACACCTTGCTCAAGGGTGCCCTGGAACTATGCATATAGGGCAGGGCAGTTCAATTCCCTGAGGTCATTACAACCCGCATACCCGTTTATTATTATTATTATTATTATTGTTATTATTCACCGAGCAGTACCGAAGAAAGTCGTGTATTGTACGTGTCTCGAGTTTTATTGAAATATACTAACTTGGATGCTACTAATATCGCAATATATTGATTATTTCCGACTATAAATCATTATTTGGCTTTCGATGAACCATGTTCCGCTCACTATTAGTGGTTTTGCTGTCTGTTTTCGCTGTTTGCTCATTATGTGGAAAAGAATTTGTCCTGTTAGGGCGGCACTCATAGCGTTGTAAAAGTAAACTTCATCGCGAGTCTGAGCTCCCGAACTCAAGAAATATTTCATCTCCGTTGCTTCCACTAGAATCTAGGAAAGTTGTTACAAATGACAGTTAAATTTTCAACTGCAGTTGCGGGAAACAGTGCAAAGGTCTCAAAGGTCTAAAGGCTCGTCAACGTTCCTTTAGGACTATCCAAGGCCTTCATGGCAATTTACTTGAGGAATTAGACAATGATTTTAATGAAAATGAAGCTGAATGTGCGGAAGACATTGAATTTCCTACTCCAAGCAATATCTGTTCAGAAGTTAATGCAACGGCTGATCTAGAACTGGGAAGTAAGCTACCGAATTCTCACATACAGTGGTCTATTGCTAACGACTATTTCAAGGCGACATTTTTGAATAGCCCAATCAGCACTCAGAATGCAAAGGCTGCGATCAAAGAATTGAATGACGTCATTTATAACTATTTCTGCACTAAATATGGTCCTGTCAACAGCAATAATATATCGTCCTTTGTTCTCAAATACAGAGACATGAATGCCAAAGAACTGAAAAGAAATTTGAGAATCCTTAAACAGTCTGGGGCTGGATTAGAGGAGATTACCTTTGTCTCAAGAAGATTGCGGCAGATATTGAAAAGCGGCGGTAAAGATGATAACCGAATTAATTCTGGTATTGACCATGACAGTCACATCAAAGACAACTTCTGGGGTTACGTCAAACGTATTGTTAAGTCAAAAGCCAACACTTTACCATCCTTTACTGAAACTGAGTGCATTTCATATTTTAAAAGCACTTTCTCTGCCTTGAGCTCCAACAAATTATTTAATATTCCCACATGGATTCCTCAATTTGCTCCTCCGCAGATGCCTTTTAATTCAGATCCACCTTCATACCACCAGGTCTCTAAGGTGATACGTAAGATGAAATCATCTGGTTCGCCCAGCCCCCTTTACCAAATCTCTATACTTTGCTTCAAACGCTGTCCCTACTTAAGATCACATCTTACTGAGATTATTCGTGCAGTTGGTTATCTGGTGAAGTTCCTTGCCATTGGGAAAAAGCATGCACTATTCTTGTACACAAAGCAGGTGCTACTAATGATCCTGCAAATTACCGTCCGATTACCTTGGAGTCAGTTCCTTTCAAGGTCTTCACTTCCTGCCTCAGAAATTCTATCTACCATTTCCTTGTTCAGAACATTTACATAGAGTGTAACATACAAAAGGGCTTCACCCCTAAGATCTCTGGTACAGTTGAACACATATCGCAAATGGCTAATATAATCAATTCTGCTAGCTTAAAACAAAAGTCTCTAGTAATCACGCTATAAGATCTAAAAAATGCATTTGATACGGTCCATCATAATTTTATTCTTGAGGTACTAAAGTTCCATCATATCCCAAATCACATCAGGGACCTTGTACGGAGCCTCTATAAAAATTTTCCAACTTCTATGATTGCACCACACTTTCAATCTCCATTTCTCCATGTGGGGCGTGGAATCCTCCAAGGCGACTGCCTTAGTCCACTTCTATTCAACCTATGCCTAAATACCTTCATGCAGCATATAAAGGCTGAGAGTACAAACAACTGTAACACCAGTTCTGATATTTCCTTTATTCCGGTTCACTGGTTTCAATTTGCTGATGATGCTGCAGTTATTAGTGGTCAAGAGCAGAGAAATCAGATTCTGCTTAATCGCTTTAGTATATGGTGTAAATGGGCTGGCAAAAAATCAGGGTTGACAAATGCGTTTCATTTGGCACTAAAAAATCTTCCACCAAATCCACCCAATTCAAACCAAAACTGATCATAGACGGAATTCTTGTTCCTGCTGTAAAGAGCGGTGACTCTTTTCGTTAGCTGGGTCGTCATTTTGACTTTGATATGTCCAATAATATGCACAAATCTGAACTATCTGATACTCTTAATGCTACTCTTTCTGACATAGACCTTATTCTCCTGCATCCTAAAAACAAACTTTTGCTTTACAACAAATACTTACTTTCCAAACTCTCCTGGCATTTTACAGTTGCAAACCTACCTAAAACATGGGTCGGCGAGCACTTAGACAATAATGTTGCCAAATATCTTCGAAAATGGCTTGAGCTTCCTGTCTCCGCTACTCTCAGCAATATTGTTCTACCACATAACAAATTTGGCTTAAACATTCAATTGCCCTCTACTAAGTTTATACAATGCCAAACTGTATTAAGAAATTCACTTAGAACATCTCCAAATAAAGACATACAGGTATTGTGGAAGTCTACATCCTCGCATACTAATGTCCAATATGATACATATAGAAACACAAATGACGTGTTGAAAGCCATCCAGAGTGATCACGAGGATAGACTTAAACATCATCTAATTTCTCAAGGCTCTTTCTTCTCCAATGTGATCGAGAAGTCCTTATCCAAAGTCATCCCCCTCTGGTCGTCAGCTCAAAGGCACCTACCCAAGAGTTTATTCAATTTTTCCATTCGATATATAAGCAACTCCCTTCCTAATCGAACTAACTTTACCAAATGGGGCATGTCCCCTACTTCTGATTGTTCTTTCTGCTTACAGCCTGAGTCTTTACTTCATGTTGTTGCAGGTTGTAAGAAGTATCTTGAGGCAGGTAGATATACATGGCGTCATGACTCTATCCTTTATTTTCTTGCACAATCATTTCAGTCTATCAAAAACTCTTCTTTATACGTGGATATTCCAGGTTTTATTAGCCCTTGTGCTTTAACAAGTGATAGTCTTCGTCCAGATTTGCTTTTAGTCATTCCTGATAAGTGTCTCTACATTCTGGAAATAACAGTAGGTTTCGAGACAAATTTAAGAAATAATTCTGATAGGAAACAGCTTAAATACAAGACCTTGGTTGAGGAGCAACAGAAAAATTTCAATGAAGTTAGAATTGTAAGCTTGTCTATGAGTGCACTTAGTGTCTTCGACTACAACAGCAAGAATTTTATTGACATGTTACAGGACCTTAGTTTTGACGAGACAACACAGAACTATTTAATTAGACGGACAATGACCATTGCCATAAGAACGTCGTATTATATATTCAGTCGCCGAAATAAAGATTGGAACTCTCCAGAGCTTCGTACACTTTAAGTTTACATATATATATATATATATATATATATAAATATATATATATATATATATATATATATTTATATATATATATATATATATATATATATATATCTATATATATATATATATCTTGTATTTTCCAAGTAGCCACCTGTAGACTACCTTTGTAAAGTGAGGTTTACAGTTGTATGTTTAGATGGAATATAACATTAAAGTTTTCATTACTATTATTATTATTAGTATTATTCTCAGAGCAAATGGCGGACAGACGTTAATTCTGCGCACGAATAAGGGTGTTTTATAGTAATTACGTTCCTGTTTGTACTATAACGATATATTGCATCGCACTTGTATCTATTATCTTAAAGGATTATTTTGAGTTTTGAAATCATGGTACGTTATACTTTTACAACAATTTTACTTGTTCTGGTTGTTTGCTCGTTCTGCGGCAAGGAATTTAAGTCATTAGGCCGTCATGCCTGGCGTTGCAAAGAAAAAATTAAACGAAATAAAGAAAAGGATCGGGGTGATGCTACAGATGACATGGATGCTGAAAGTTCTCCTAAAAGTCTATCTTCAAAGAGTAGAAATCCTCCCACAAATAAATTTCAGCTGCGGAAAAAAATGTGTAACGGTCTCAAAGGTTTGAAAATGCACCAACGCAGCTGCCGAGTTATAAAGGGCCTAGCCGGTGAAACATTTGAGATTCAGGGTACCGTTAAACAGATTGTTCAGCCAGATAGAAATGAAACAATAGAAGATAATGTTTCGATAAAAACTGGAGTTTAATTGCCTATATCTCTCGACCAGTGGAGGTTTGTTAATGACTATTTCAGAGTTACATTACCAATAGCGGAAATCCAAATATCTAATCTTCCCAGAACTATTAACAAAATGAATAATGTTATCTGCAATTATTTTGCGCAAAAGTTCGGACTTAAAATTTCTGCTAAGAACGCTGATCTGGATAGTAAATATAAAGGCTACTCAAACCACAAGCTAAAATCTTGTCTAAAACAGTAAAATCACAGCGGAGCCGATATTTTAGAGATTCGGTTTGTCTCTCATCTTCTAAGAAGCAGATTAAACACATCAAGACCAACAACTAGCGACGGATATGACGATGAAAAGATCAAGATGAACTTTTGGGGCTATGTCGAAAACATCTTTAAGAAGAGTGCCACATCATTGCCTTCTTTCTACAGTTTAACGTGTACTAACTTCTTTGCTGAATTCTTTAGTCCTGTCAATGCTACCAGAAAGTTTTAAATTCCAGACTGGATCCCAACCCTTCCCCTTCCAAATTCTCCATTTGATCTCTCTCCAGCTTCATACAAGCAAATCACTAAAGTCGTTCGATGAATCAAAGCATCTGGTTCTCCTTGTCCCCTCGATCAACTTTCAATTATTCCTTTCAAATGGTGCCCTTACCTCAGATCATACTTAACTGGAGTCTTTCGCATTATCTGGCAGTCTGGGGAAATCCCTGACCAGTGGAAGAAAGCTTGCACAGTGCTTATCCATAAAAAGGGTGACCAACTGACCCTGCTAACTTAAGGTCCATTACTCTGGAAAGCACTCCTCTGAAAATATTTACGTCCTGTTTGAGAGACTGCATGTTTGCATTTCTATCAGTCAATGGATATATTGAACGTCGCATTCAGAAGGGTTTTATGCCTAAACTCTCAGGTACGTACGAGCACACAACACAAATGTCGCATATAATCAACAAAGCCGGAATTAAACAGCGCTCTGTAGTTATCACATTACTCGATCTCAAAAATGCTTTTGGGGAAGTCCATCATAATCTCATTCCAGCAGTGTTGACATATTATCACATTCCTCATCACATACAACAGCTTATCAATAGTCTTTATTCAGATTTCTATACCTCCATTGTTTCCCAACATTTCATAACTCCTTCTATAAAGGTTAGTTTTGGCGTTCTTTCGGTTGAATCCCTAAGCCCTCTCACCTTTAACTTTTGCTTCAACACATTTATTCGCTATATTGCAGCACAGAAATTCCGACATTGCTTCAACACATTTATTCGCTATATTGCAGCACTGAAATTCCGACAATTCGGCTTGAGCTTGAACTCTATCTACCCTATTCATTGGATTCAGTTTGCTAACGACGCTGCTGTGATTACTGGCCTAGAAGATGAAAATCAAATTCTCCTAAATCATTTCACACTGTGGCGCAACTGGGCAGGTATGATTATTCGAGTGGATAAATGCCTCACACTTAGCATAAAGAAAGCAGCCAACTCTTCAATTCAGTACCTTCCTAAACTGATTTTAAATAATTCCTTGGTTCCAACTGTTGAAAAACCATGCCCTTTAAATACTTTGGTAGATACTTCAATTTCCATATGGATAATAGCGATCATATGTCAATTTTTCTTGACACAATAAACGATCTGATGCTTAAAATTGATTGCCTATCCTGCCACCCAAAAAACAAACTTCTCCTTTAGCATCGTTTTGTGCTATCGAAACTTGCTTGGTATTTGACCATTGCTGATCTTAGCAAAACTTGGGTGATTGAAAATTTAGATAATGTAATTTCGAGGTATGTGAGACAGTGGCTAGATTTACCTATAAGCGCGAATTTCAGCTCTTTCATCTTAACAACTTCTAGATACGGAATAAATCTTATCCTTCCATCAATCAAGTTTATTGAATGCCAAACTATTATACGGAACGCTTTGAAATCTTCACCAAATCCTGACATTAAATCACTTTTGGTCGATACAAGCTATGGCACTAATCTTCAGTATGACCAGTTCCAGAATAATAACAAGTTTTGAAAGCTGTACAGCATGAGCACGAAGATCGCATACAAAATACACTCCTTTCCTAAAGCTTGGTTATCTCATCTATTCTGAAATTTTCATGTCAGACAACTTCACGCTTTTGATCAACTGTTCAGCAAAATATGCCGAGAAATATTTTCAACTTCTCCATAAGTTATCTCAACAACACTCTTCCAACTCGAAAAAATCTGTGCAAGTGGTCCATTTCTCAATCTTCAGCATTTTCATTCTGCTTTCAATCAGAAACTTTACAACACGTGATATCTAGCTGTAAATGCTACCTCCAGGAGGGGAGATACACTTGGCGCCATAACTCTGTCCTTCTCTACCTTCCTAATACATTTTCATTTCTTAGCCCATGCAAAGTTTATGCTGATTTGCCTTCTTTTACTTCTCCATGTTTGATTACCGGCGACTCCCTTCGTCCTGACCTTCTTTTACTCATGGGGAATAACGTACTCTACATTTTAGAACTTACACTAGGCTTCGAGACTAATATGCAGGTTAATAGTACAAGGAAAGCCAATAAGTACAACAGACTTATCAAGGACCTGTACTCTACATATAGCAAAGTTACTTTTATTAATCTCTCCATGGGTGCTCTTGGAGTTATGGGCTCTTCATGTGATTCCTTTCTATCGTTGCTTCAGGATCTAAGCTTTGACAAACTTGTTCAGAAAAGAATTGTTATGAAGACCATCAACATTGCCATTAGGACCTCATACTTCATCTTTTGCCAAAGAAATAAAACATGGAACAACCCAGAACTTCTGAACATTTAATTTCTTTTCTCATTCTTTTACCTTTGAGTTATGTTGTATGTCTATTATCATTATTATTTTGGTTACTTTTCATGTATAGTACAAACTAGCCAATGGTACACTGCCATTATATGAAAGGTGTATTATTGTATGTAATAAATATATTCATATGAAGGTTTGAAAAAAAATTATTATTGTTATGATATATATCTGGTACACACTCATGTCATATATTTTTTGTCTTTCTATTAGTAGAGTTATCTTCATGAGCTTTGACAACAACAAGTTTCTTCAAATCTCGAGCACTTTCCTGAGGATTCTAGCCGAGTGCAATAACACAGTCTTTTGCAACTCTACTATCTTGTTATTTATTCCAATCTCCTTCAGTCGTTTTGGTAATCTTGATGGTGTTGCTCCAAGTGCTCCAATTATAACTGGAATTACTTTCACATTTTTATTCCACAGCTTCTTCAGTTCCTTTGCCACATCTTGGTACTTCTGTATATTTTCTTTATCTTTTTCATCAACCCTGGTGTCATCTGGGACAGCAAAATCAATAATTTGGCACTTTTTGCCTTTCTTCTCAACTATGATCATATCAGGTCGTCCTGCTTCGATTATATAGTCTGTTTATATTGAAAAGTCCCACAGAATTTTGTACTCTTCATTTTCGCATACTGCTTGCGGCTCATGGTCATACCACTTTGCTTTCATTTCAATACCATAGTTCCTGCATAGCTCCCAATGTATTTTCTTTCCCATCCAGTCGTGCCTGCGTTTATATTCTTTTTGTGCCATTTTACTGCATTCACTTAAAAGGTGATTGATGCTCTCATCTGCTTTGCCGCACATTCTACACCAGCTATCTTCTCTATTTTTGCATTCACTAGGTTTGTTCTCAATGCCTGTTCTTCTGCTGCCATTGTAAGGGATTCGGTTTCTCTCTTTAGGGTTCCATCTGTTAGCGACAACCATTGGTCTTTCTCTGCTAACTCTTCTGTGTGTCTGAGGAATTGTCCATGCAACATTTTCTCTTTCCATGTGGTCTTCCGTTCCTGTTGGGTCCTCTTAAATTCATTTCCTATTTCAATATCCGCATTCTCATTATCACCTCTGGCTGCTACTATCAGTCGCTCTTTGCTTTCTTTGACGTATCTTTCTAAGCCAATATTGGCTTTTTTAACAGTATCTTCAACACACATAAGTCCTCTTCCACCTTCCTTTCTGGGTATATACACCCTATCTACAGCACTTCGTGGGTGTAGTCCATTGTGCATAGTTAAGAATTTCAAGTTGAAGCTCGGTTTTTGTCCAGTTGAGTAAAGCATCTGAATATCTCATTACAGGAATAGCCCATATATTTATACCCTTAATGATATTACTCCCATTCAACGTTGTCTCTAGAATTTTTCTTACTCTTCTCTTATATTTATTGCCTACTATTCTTTTCTTTTTTCTTTTCTTGAACTTCATATATTTGTAATATACTAAAATACTTGTATCCTTCTCTTTCCTTCAATGATTTAATCACTATATAATTTGGTAACTTAATTCCTTCTGATTTGGTATTTTGCCCCCTTTTCATTATTAACATCGAACACTTTTCAATCCCAAAGTTCATCCTGATATCTCTGCTAAACACTCTAACTGTTTGCACTAGTGAATCAAGTTCCTTCTCATTCTTTGCATACAGTTTTAGATCATCCATGTAAAGCAGATGGTCAATCTTTTCTCAATTCTTTGCAAATTCGTAACCATGCTTTGTAGTCTTTAATACACTTGTTAGGGGAAAGAGTGCTATAACAAACAGAAGCGGTGATAATGCATCTCCCTGAAATATGCTTCTTTTAATCTTAACCTCTCCTAGATGCTCATTAGCACATATCAATTCTACCCGCCAATCTTTCATTGTCTTTTCCAAGAAAGTCACTACAGTGTGGTTTACTCCTAGTATATTAAGGCTCTCTAGAATCCAAGAAAGAGGCATCATGTCGAAAGCTTTTCTATAACACTGGCCTGCGTTTAAAAAATTTTTTTACAAAGTCAAAGGTTTTTCAACTGATATTGGCATGTTTTGATGCGCTGAATCCAAATATACTATCCATTTTCTTTAGTCAGGTCAAGTTTTTGAGATATGTTTAATATACGTATTGACCCTTGGATAGTACTCAGTTCATGAAAAAGAGAAATATAGCAAGCCCAATCTCTGTTTTTTATATATAAAACCAAATTGGAGCAGCCTCAAACTGAAGCTAAATCTGCATCTTTCTTTAGTTTTAGAAAATTGAAAATTGTTTTGTTTACACCTAAGTTGTCATTTATTGTTTAGCAAGACTTGGAGTTAAGCTAAGAGAAGCAAGACTGCGTTGGTATGGCCATGTAAAAAGGAGAGATGCACAACATGTTTGCCAGAGAGTACTACGTATGAGACTGCCTGGAAAGAGAAGAAGAGGAAGGCCAAAAAGGAGGTACATGGATGAGGTGAAAGAGGACATGGAGGAGGTAGGGGCAGTGGAAGAAGACGCTGAGGACCGGATGAGGTGGAAGAGACTGATCCGCTGTGGCGACCCCTAATCGGGAGCAGCCGAAAGAAGAAGAAGAAGGTCTCTATCAATTCGAAGCGTCTCTGTAACCAATGCTGCTCCACAACAAATCAAATTATTGGTTTCAGTAATATTGCTCAGTTTGACTTTGCCCATTACAATATTGGTTTTTTGCAACTGCATATAATTTTCCTTTCTCAATGCCTCTCAGTGACGGCAATTTAGTTCTTTCCCTCTTATTAATCTCATTTAAACGCTTAATTAAGTCCCTCTCTTCATCATTTACTTCCTCAATAGCATAAAAATAATCATTCCCATCAGGCACCTCATGACCACAACTAGTCATATAATCACTAAGTTCTTCGCTTCTATTTTCATACTCAATCTCCTGTTCTATCTGTCCATATACTGCATCTTCAATTGATTGCTTAATCTCTTCAAGCTCCAAATTGGAAAGCCATTGCTTCTTTATTATTTGACTCTTCTGATCTATTAACCTTTGTTCAGTAACAAAGAACATATTTTTACTGGTCCATATACTGTGCATTCTTTTACTGCAACCAATACGACCTGGTTCGCTGTGATAATAACATTCCATAACAATCCTGTTTTCCTCCTGTGACCACTTTTGCCTAATCCTCCTAGCAGTAGCTTGATGACGACCGGGCTCATGCTACTGGACCATGAGACACCTGCCGGACGAGAAGCCTTCCCCTTTGGTTCCAGTCTCATTCACGCCGTTATTTGCTATTTTCTGATAATCCATACTACACCCTTGCGAAGATAGTGAGTTCAGGTGACACTTACACCGGTACTTCGTGATTTCTATTCTCTCTTTCCATAAACAAAATAACTTTATTGATGCCGAAATCCAAAAAGGCTTTACTTCAAAGATCGCAGGGATTCTTCAGCATACTTCTATGATTACAAATATTATAGAAAAGCACGCACCAAGCAGTGCTCCCTAGTTTTAACTTTATTAGACCTCAAGAATGCTTTCGGTGAAGTGCACCACAACTTACATGAAGAGGTTCTGCTACATCACCTTATCCCTGCTAAAGCTAAATCATTGATTTCTAGCCTCTATACTGATTTTCACACGTCTGTCATAACGGATGATTATCTTACTCCTACTATTCCTGTTCGAAAGGGTGTTTTTCAGGGCGACTGCCTTAGTCCTTTGCTTTTCAACATCTGTGTTAATACTTTCATACATTACATTTGCCAAGAAAAGTATAAGCAACTTGGTTTCTCTTCCCACGATAAACTGGATTACCTTTTCAAATCCATTCTTTGGTTCCAGTTTGCAGATTATGCAGCTATTTTTACAACCAACGAACATGAAAATCAACTTCTTTTCAATTGTTTTACCAAGTGGTGTACATGGTCAGACATGATTATCAGAGTGGATAAATGTGTGACGATTGGGATCAAGAAATTTTCTTCCCGTTCTCTCCAATACACACCTAAGCTGTTTATCAACAATGAAATTGTCCCTACAGTCAACTCTGGTGATTCCTTCAAATACCCTGGTCGCTATTTCAACTTTGAAATGGACAACGAGGTCCATAAAGAGAAGCTCATATCTTCGCTCCCAGATATGTTAACTCGTATCGATGCCCTCCCAGTCTTGCCTAAAAATAAATTACTTCTCTACCAGCGGTACAACCCTTCAAAGCTATCTTGGCACCTTACAGTTGCAACTTTACCTAAAATTTGGGTGATTCAACATCTTGATAACGTTGTAACTAGGTTTGTGCGTCAATGGCTTGATCTTCCAATTAGTGCTACTTTATGCAGCATTATCCTTCCCAAATAACAATTTGGGCTCAATCTCCAGCTTCCTTCTGTTAAATTCATCCAATGTCAAACCGTCTTGCGAAATTCTCTGCAATCTTCGCAGCATGATGCTATTACGTCACTTTGGAAAAGCTCTAGTCAGAGCATGAACATACAGTATGACTCAAATAAAACAGAGAGCATGTTCTAAAGATTGTGCGGCACGAGCACATTGAAAAGCTCCAGTCCCAGCTTCCATACAAAGGCTTAATTATTACTTTCCTTTTACATCACTCCCTGACTCAACTCAACTCTCTATGGTCCTCTGCACAGAGTAGCTTGCCTAGGAACATTTTTAACTTCAAAGTACGGTACCTAAACAACACATTGGCTAATCGCAAAACTCTTCAGAATGGAAGCTCTCTTCATCACCTGACTGTTCTTTTTGTTTGAAAAGGGAACCTCATCTTCATATCGTTGCAGGCTGTAAGTCATATCTTGAGGAAGGCCGATACACATGGAGACATAATTCAGCCTTACATTTTATTGCATCAACATTGCAATGCATCGAAAACCCTACCATGTATACTGATCTCCCGGGCTTCCTCTCACCTTGCATTATAACTGGTGACCACTGGCGGCCTGATATGCTTATCTCCACTGGCTCGGCTACTAAATATTTCATAGAACTCACTGTTGGGTTTGAAACTAATTTCAATCTAAGCACTGAGAGAAAGAAAGATAAATACATGCAACTTACTCGTGATCTTTCTTCAAAGAACTGTAGTTTCAAATTCATTAATCTCTCTTCTAGCTCACTAGGTATCTTTGGGAAATGTCATAACCCTTTCATTGCCATGCGCAATGATCTTAATATTGACAAGCAAAACTTAAATCATGCCTTCAGGAAAATAACGGCCATCATCACCCGATCCACCTACTACATATTCTGCATGAGGAGCAAGCCTTGGACTAACCCTGATCTTTTTACTTACTAAACTGTAAAGTTATATGCTATTTCACATTTTAGTTTGGGTTTTTTTCTTTTTATTGACTAAATGTAACCTTGTCTGCCAGATACGAATTACCTGTATTCAGAGAGATTTGTGTCTGTAAAATTTTAGTTTGAATATACACATGACAAGTTTCAAAAAAAAGAAAACAAAATTTTAATGCAAAGTTGCAGATAAGCACTTAGTAAGCGTGGCCAAAGAATAGTGGAAGGGAGCATCCATTAGAACGCTTTACGCCATTTATACTTTGTGCATAACTAACACCTCTTTGAACGCTTTATGCGATTGATAATCTTTATGTTCTGTTTGTTATGTTAGCATTTAATTATTCAGTATTCCAATTAGCTGGGAGGAAAGTTAGGTATAGTGCTCCCATCCACCTGCCCATTCCCCTTTACTTATATTCCTTTTTTCTGCTCGGTTAGGCCATTCGTTTGTAGTCAGTCATATCAACAAGTCGCCATCTAAGAAACTTCCTTCGAATATCTTAAGGTAACAATAGGTTTAAATGAAGGTAATAACAAAGGGAAAAAGTAGGTGTAGCCTTATCCTTTTTCTCTTTAAATCTTGATATTTTGATGAAACGAGGTAGTGGAGGTAGTTTCTCCATATCAGCGTGAAGATCAATAATGAAAACTGCTACATTCTGTCCGGCAAGAGTGTATTTCGACCTTCTAGAGGGCATTTTTTCAAAAATATTTTATTGGGGCAAGCCCCCAAATCCCCATTTTTCAATAGATTACACATGAAAAAATCTTTCATTTTGCTGTATCACTACAATTTCTGTCATCATTTCTTTGTTGAAGTTGGGTACTGCGTCAGTGTAATGTTGTCTATGAGATCAGTACCTGTGCTAAAGCCCTACAAAAAGACATCAGTTGATCATCCTTTCCGAAAATGTTTAGAAGTAGGTGGGCGCTGTTTTCTAATCTCTATATAAAGGATTGCAATCTGGTATGCTTTGGATGATTGCATAATTCCTCATCATAACAATTCTTTAAGATCTCCGAAAAGGGGCTGCATTGCATCCCAAACCTAGGACATAGAAACTAAAAAAGCATTACTTTTGAAGAAAATTAAACAGACTAAGCGAAGATTTATCTCAATATCGGTTCTGTTTATAAAAATAACATATCTCCAGCAATCTGCTTCTTCATTTACATAATATAAGCATCAAGAATGGCATACATACGGCTATGCATGAAAAAATTTGCTTGTTCATATGGTTTAAGCTAGAAATGCTTATAGATATTGCAATGACAGATACTCTGATATACATCTGTTCTTTTGCAATCTAAATTTCAACTCATATAATTTAGTGTTATTAATATGGAGAATGCACAATCCCACCCACGAGCTTTGATATTTTATATAACTAAAGAAACTTGTTGCTACCATTTCATTCTAAAATTGTTGCCATTATTTCATTATTTTATGGCAACAGAAAAACATAATTAAAGAAAGATGTTCATATACATATACGACGAATGCCACATGGTAATTTAGCTATGATTATGGGATTACTCACAGCTATGAGATTACGAATGTCATACAAATGTTCACTTTCTACATTCTCTCTACTTGCCTTGCATTGCAATAGTGTACAAATAAATGGCCTGTTCATTACTATTGCATCTGTCTCTTTTGTCTATTGCAGAATGAGACTGTCTATTTTCAAATAAACATTGCTACGGATGGTTATGCAACACACATTTCATTTGTTTATCAGGATGGCGGCATGTTATGGAAAAATTTAAGATACTATCCTAGACTAGGTTATGCCATAAATACAGTAAAAGGTAGAACGATGTACGAGCAAATTCTTAACAATACGGGGAATCAAAGAGCCTACAGATTCGACGCTGTTGTTGGAAATACAGGTTTCAAAGGCAGATGGTCATGGAAAATAGGTGAGCAATTTGAAAAAAATTCTGAGTATTTTTTTCAAAGTTAAATCAACCTTTTGATGTATACCTATGTACGTATACCTGTATATATACCTGTGTCTTCTTGCTAAACTGCCAATGTTTGGTCTTCACCACACCCTCATTAAATGGATTTCTAGCTTTCTGTCTGATAGATCAATTGCAATTAGGGTCGATGGCTACCTCTCCAATCCTCATTCTATCAACTCAGATGTACCTTAGGGCTTGTTATCTCTCCTGTTCTGTTCAGCCTCTTCATAAATGACCTGCTTTCCTTTACATCTTTCAGCATTTTCTCCATTGCTGACGATACTTACTTAAGTTCATCTTTATCATCCAATGCACACCACCTTGCTTATTCTAATATTTCAGCATATCGTAACACTTCAGCCTCACTTCTCACCAATGACTTGGAAAAATTTAGAGAAGTGGGGTAGTGATAACCTTGTTAAGTTTAATGAAGAAAAGACAGCACAGGTTGTCATGTCACGTAAACATCACCAAAACTTCCTTCTCCCCCCCTGAACGGCCATAAACTGGACATTTCATTTTTTTTCACTCAACTTGGTCTTTCTATACCATCTAATCTCACTTAGGAACCCCATATCAATTCTATTGCACAGCATACATCTGAGAAACGTGGCTTTCTTTCTAGAGCCCGTGACTATTTTTCACCCTCGCAGCTATTAACTATATACAATTCCTATATTCGTCCTTCTCTGGAGTATTGCTCTTATTTCTGGGGTTGTGCTCCTTAATATTCTCTCCATCTTCTTGACAGAGTCAAGCCTAAAGCTATCCGCCTCTTCAATAATCCAAGCCTCACCAATTCTCTACAGTCTCTCTCTTATTATCGTCTTCTTGCAGATGTTTCCATTTTCTACCGCTATTTTCACGGACATTACTCTCAGGAAATCAAGACTATCATTCGAGATCCAGTGAGGCGTGTTCGAACCACTATAAGCTCTACCTATTCACACCCTTTCCAAGTTCACTACCTAATCCACAAACCCTATCTCACAAATCATTTTTCATTCCTAGAACTTCTTGAATGTGGAACTCATTGTCACTCACTACTTTCCCTGAATCCTACAATTTGTCATCTTTCAAATCTAACATCAACAAACTTGATCTTATCTCCTTTTCTACTTAAACTTCTCCCCATTTTCTCAGCTTTTCCTTTGTCGGGGCTTTGTTTCAGGCCCTACGGCCTTTCCCCAAAATTACTTACTAAAGGCATAAAAAACACTTCTAAAGCCAAGACGATTCTTGTTTGTTGTTGCATATTTATTACGCTGGGAAATTTATCATTTATGTATCATTTTTATGTCCTACTTATGCACCGAAAATGCTTTCGAAACCTGAGAATTATTTTGTTCTAAATAGTTAGAGGTTGCTAAATAACAACGTTACGTCTTCGGGGTAGGTGCTTTTACACTTTTTTGTGATTCCATGCAAGTAAATTAGGTGGGTGGTTTTTCATTCAAGTCCAAGGCGTGAAGGTAAAACATTATTTTATTGAGAAGCTTTCCACAAGCACTACAAAAGCCAACACCTAGCACACAGCCTAAATCACAGTTCTAATCAAATCTAAGCAAATTATATGTGTAAAAAAAATCAAAACTATTCAATATACCTGATTGACCTAGGCTGTCGACCGATTATATATTTTACAGTTTGAAAGATAGAGGGACACTTTTAACAGTGCATGCCATTTTTGGGAGATTTCAATGATGTAGTCCTAAATTCAAATATTTCTATTTTGCGTGATTTTTATTTGAATGCTTTAAGTTTTATTTGTGGTAAAGAAAGTGTGTTCGATGTCTTGTATGCTGAGGACGGTGATACACAAGTATCATTTTAAACAATGGAACACCTGCATCAGGGGCATCAAAGAATGCTGTTGAGTGGGGAACAAGTGGCAAGCTCCAATTTGGAAAGAAGTGGGGTCAGTGGCAGAACCCAAAACAATTTTACAGCTGCACCATTACATTGCAAGAAAACTCCATTTTTGAACATCATAATATCTTCATAAATCATACACTAGCGACATATTTGGAGGCTTCAACCCCTAAGCTCCCTGGCTCCTGTGGCCTGTGTATTTAATGGAATATTTGCTATTCATTCTAGGAAGTTCCTTAATTTTTTTGTTGACTCTGAGTGATGTTGCTGTAGTTGAAAAAGAAATAAGGAACAAGTGTTCTTCACCTTTTTCACTATCATTTTACTAATTCAAAATGTCAATTTATACCAGAGGCGCTTGCCTAACTGTTACACAACAAATGGGGCTGTTCTGAGAAAACATGCAAGAGAGTGATAGTAGAGGGGAGGGTGGTTCTAAAAAGCACGGATACGGAGAGATTATCTGATGGCATTAACAACGAAACGTCGATAGGCAAACGAGGTTCACGTCCATACAAGAGGTAAAAAGGCGATTCTCGGGTAGTAGCGTTGGGTGAAACTCGATAAGCAAATAGAATCATGAGCAAGTGTTGGTCGCAGTCCGTTTGATGCGTGCTGACATACATAAACAATCCTTCCGCTAAAGTACCGTTGAAACGCTCGAATAGTCCGTACGTCTGGGGATGATACGCGGTTGTTTGTGTTTTGCTTGTATCCATGATTTTGCAAGCTTCCTTCACGACTGACGAGAGAAAATTGGAGCCTCGATCCGATAGCAAAGTACGAGGTGAGCCATGGCGCGCAAGAATTTCATTCAGTAATATGTTGGCAACACGAGCGGCGTCAATAGAAAGTACAGCAAAGGCTTCGGGCCAACGAGTATAATAGTCAGAAAATACTAAAATATAGCGATTACCATCATTTGTTGCTGGGAAAGGGCCAAGGGCATCAACAGCAACGCGATCAAATGCGCCTTCGACTGGAAGTGGCAACAAAGGAGCTTTGCGTTTACCACGAGGGATCTTTTTCATGGCGCAATCAATGCAAGAATGACACCAGGGTTCAATGTCCTTGAACATTCCATTCCAAAAATAGCGCATGCGTACTTTTTCGCATGTTTTCAAGGTACTCAAGTGGCCGGCGGTTGGGTCATCGTGGCATGCAGTGAGAAGCTCGTAACGAAGTGAAGCAGGGATAACAACTTCAGGTCGCTGGCATCCACACGACAACTTACAAAAATATACTCAAATCTACGTCGAACAGCAACTATAAACTCCCGGCGACTTACACGACTACTTTGCACTGCAATTGCAACACGACTGACTCAACAAACAGGTACAGATACTGACATCACGTAAACAACAAACTCACAATAGCAATTATCTTAAACACAGAGATGATGACAAAAACGATGGTGATAGAACGACATGAACAGTGGATGACTACCAGGAACATGAATCAACAGAAATGAATGACACACTACACAGCTTCCTGTAATTAAGAAACAATAGACAAAACTAGTGCTCTAACTAAAGTAAGCATCTTTCTGAGCTGGCTATTGTGGAAGATTCTGTTAACGCGGAGTAAGATAATTGATGTTAGAAGTGCATACAATAGGCATTGGGAAGGAAGTCATGGACTAATATCAAAATTGGAAACTACAGTTTAGTTGGAAAATCTGGAATGAATTCAAAGAAATTGCCTATATTCCTCCTTTTTCTAGCTTGTTGAATGTCTCAGTACAATTGATCTAGAATTAACGAAATTTGCTTTCAAAACACAACTAGGAAAATCGTACGAAATTTGATTATACAATGGGTTAGTAGCAAGTCGGTCCATAAATTGACATCTCGTGACCTGAAAATAACAAGGCTTTAAGTGATAATTTCCTACTTTTTCTCAGAAAGAACTCAAAATGGTCTTCACTTGAAATAAAACCATTCACATAGCTCAGGGGTGTGTCGATTTGGGGGCATGAGGCGTGACGCTCCCTACTATTTTCAAATGTGCAAGATAGTTGATCAATAGTCTGCCATGCTGCAAGAGAGTTGGCCGCAGGATTTTCCGTGACCTGTTTATTAGCAGAAATAGTAGGTCAATAGGTCAAATCGCACATTCCTAACGGAATGTTTCTCAGATTATCACTGATATCGCTATTGTGTTTGAACCACAAAAACAGCTGCAGGACCAGTCACTTTGCAGTTTGATGCCATCATTTCCATCTCTACTATCATAGATAGAACTTTTTAAAATTAATACTAGTTTAATTGTTGGATGGAATATTGTATTTTCATATGTTGTGATCGAAATAGTAACCAAGGCTCTACCGAAATATTGACAGCAATAGATTGCTTTAGATAGAATGCAGTTATGCAAAAGCTTGACAATGGCGACAGTTTTAACTTTGCCATTCTCGGGTTTTATTAGGGTGTTTGGGGCCCCTGTGATATTTTGAAACTCAGATTTCCTGAGATCGCCAGAAACGCAAACAGGTCTTCTTTCTCAGATCTGTTTGCTCAACTTTGCCTGAAAATCTCCATAGCCAACTAGCCTGTGTTTCTCATCGGCCAAATATTGTTGATGATCAAAACACTACTATAACGTATGTAATCCCGTTTTTCATATTTCAGCATACAGTTAGACTATATGCATAACTACTGGCTTCCTTTCCATGTTGATCTTACGCAAGACATTTCTCTCAGTATTCTATTATTTTTCCATAGCAGCGCTAACTTGCACATATTGTAGCCTGGTAACACGTCAAAGATAGTGTAGCCTAGTCACACAGATGGTAACTAAGCACATAAGAGAAGATGAGTTACGAACTATATGTTCTGATAAGGCATGTGTATGTAGCTTTCTTCTCGCATTGGTTTGCGGGAACCGTGTCCCCACAGAGTGGTGTATATCACTTTCTAAATTAGGCAATATCTAGGTAGCTATTGTCGATGGAATCTAACTATAATAAAGCCCTCTAACTCAATCGTATGCATAGAGGGCCCCTCAAGGGATGACTTGCAGACACATTTCACTTCCCCATCTAGCTGTTTGCATGAAGTTAAGTGTGGAAAAAACAGGTCCCCACAAAGGGTGTGTGTAAATGTCCAACTGAGATGAAATCTGAGTATAACCCATAGAAGGACATTGTGTTGAGTTCAAAGTACTTATCAGATGAGGTCTTAGCAGAGTAGGGTATTTGTAGGGTATTTGTAGGGTATTTAAATTACGCTGTAGTGAGGCCAGAGTAAATGGAACAAGGGAACAAGTATTTATTTTCGGGGTGGGTACAACAAAATGATTAAATTCTGTGTTATGAAACTCTCTCTTTTCATCACTCTGACGTCCACGGCGGTGAGAACGTTAAAAACTCAAAATATTGCTGACATACAATAAGAGCTGTTCAAATTATGTCTCAACACATTTCAAACATTTTATACGCAAATACTAATAAATAAGGTTTCTCATACAAAGAAAGGGGGAGTTCGAGAAATTTTACAATTTGATGAGCAGGGCAAGATAAATACTAGATCCGTATGAGAAGTTGTTACAGGAACAATATCTAAGTACTTATTGCCAGTGGACAGCTCTGAAGAGCCTCCAAGCTGTTGAGATTATGAACTGGCGCATTCAGAGACTCCAAGAATCAAGTTTTTTTGTATTATATGGGTTGAGAGTTAAGATGGGATCTATTCTTACAGAGCTCCTAAGGTACACGAGGGGAGACTATTTATAGCAAAGATCTGTGACTCAAAGGTGTGCATAGAGGCCCACCCTTGAGATGAATTGTAGATACATTTCGTTTCCTCATCTAACTGCTTGCTTCAAATGAGGTGTAGGAAGAGCAGGTTACCACAAAAGGTGTGTTTAAATATCCCATTGAGATGACGTCTGAGCACAGTCTATCGAAAGACTTAGTGATATATCAAGAGCCTATACTGTAAGAGAGTACTATTCTCAGAGCTTATCAGACGAGTTCTTAGTAAACTTCATCTGCAGAAGCGGCTTCTCCAGCTATCTTTCTTACTTCCCGATACCTAATCGCAAAGCATTTGAAATATGCTCTAGGGAGTCAGAGCAAATATCATATCATATCATACCATATCATACCATATCATATCATATCAGATCATATCATATCATATCATATCGTATCATATCATATCATATCATATCATATCATATCATATCATATCATATCATATCATATCATATCATATCATATCATATCATATCATATCATATCATATCATATCAACAATTTATTTGTAGTAGGTAAAAGAAATTAAGATAGCAAAATTACTGCTAATTAAGGCCTACTGGCTTAAAAATCAAAATATATTATAAGTGTAAAATAAAGATTGATACACATCATGTTAGGTACCCAACCTGTGGTATATATATTTTGCAAAGTCTACAGTTGCAGTTCTCGCCCTTCCAACATTTAATATGGCTTTTGCAAATTGAAAGTATGCTTGCTTGCTTGTTTGATTATATTTGGTAAAGTCGACCAAAGTCTACTTCCATGGAAGGAAATAGTCCCAATTATGTATGTTACTGTATGCACTTTTGGAAGCTGTGAGTGGTTACCGTGCCTTAAATCGCAACCAGGACTCCGCTCAGCGAAGATATCCTTCATGAAAGGAGGACTTAAGCCAGACCTTGTTTTATAAATTTCAGTCATAAGCAATTGAAGATTCTTTAAGTAGATACCACATTCCTTTGCCCCAGAAGAGACCCAAAATCTGTTTAATAATCTTTGTAAGCAAAACGCAATGATCTTTCATGGATATGATTTATTCTATGATTTAAAGATCTGTCATAGAATATCCAAACAAGGGGACTGAAGCTAAAGTGAGATAAGACGAATGCTTGCATTACCTGCTTCAACTTTTCTGTGTCCATTTATGCAGGATATTCTGGCAAGGGTATGAAGTGTTTGACTGGCTTTCTTGCAAAGAATTTTGGCATGCTGTTTAAAGCTCAGTGTTTGATCAAAAATTATCCCTAGATGCTTCTCCTCTTTGCTTTCTTTCACGTTAACCTCTCCTATTTTGACGGATACTTCGTTGTTCTTTCCACCATAAATCATCAAATGACATTTATCTTCAATTAGCTTCATAGGATTGGAAACCAATCACTTCGCGCGAGAGCGTCCTTCTCTAGTTTTACGACAACATTCTCGACATTTGGACCACATGTATAAATTGTTGTGTCATCCGCGAAATTGCAGATTTCAGTCTCTTCCAGGAACAGAAATAAGTCGTTCAGATGGATGTTAAACAAAAGGGGTCTCAAGTCCTTGTGATACACCCAGAGAGGTTTTTGTCTACATACTGAACGAACTTTTCACCCTTACCCTCTGCTTCCTGCTATCGAGATAGATATGCATGATCAGCAAGGCGGATCTATTGAAACAATATGAATTCAATTTTGCGATTAGTAATTCATGATCTAGACGATCAAAGGCCTTCGAAAGGTCTGTCAAAACAGCCCCTGCGATCCCCCACCGTCTATTGACTTGTTACAGGCTTCTATAAGACGTAGAAGTGCATGCTGTGTGCCATAGCCCTCTCGAAAGCCACATAGGAGTGGAGAAAGGAACTTTAAACAAAGGGCAGCATTTGACTTTGCATCAACCGTTCGAAAATCTTTGAGCCCGATGGTAAGACAGTAATTGGTCGATAGTTATTTTTTGAAAAAGTATCCTCTTCTTTGAAGAGAGAAGTTATATCTCCAGCTTTCAGTTATAAAGGAAGGTGCACTTAGACATATGTGAGTTAAACAAAAGTTTGATAACCACACTAAATACGTCGGAATTTTCTTTAAGTATTTTTTACTTGTATACCATCAAATGGAGAGGCCTTTTTCGAATTAAGTTGTTTTATCTGAACAGCAATATCACTGGTGACAACTTCACTAAACTCAAATTTGTTGGTTATCTTGAAATTTTCTCTGATTTTGCAGATACTTGGATGAGCATCATATTTCTTAAAAGCTTTATCTACAGAATCTAGCATGAAATCTGCAGGATTCATTAATAGAAATCCTTAAAATATCTGTTATAGTTGCGAAATGATGGTTGAAAATCTCTGCAATTTCCAAGTCCTTGTTTATCATTTTACCATTGTCAATAAGAGTTAAAGATGAGTTTACCTGGATCTTATCTGAAAAGATTGGTTTGACAGTCTTCCAGAATTTACGATTATGAACCAATCAAAGACCAAATCGGCCTAAGTGGGATGTTTCCTTTATGTGTTTTAAGCAAGTCATGCATTCACGGTAGTTGGGAGTCTGTGGGTTCTTCCTAACACGAACTTGCTAAATGGTTATCAGAAATTTTGGTAACGGTCCTAAAATTATACTCCTCACATTGCGTAAAAGATTCCTTTATGTTTCCCAACTTTATCGAAAACTGTACTCTTGAACCTGCCAAATCATGCATTTCGATGATCTTTTGACATCAGCAGACTGTTCACAAACGTCCCATTGGATGGGACCATAGAGATTTGTGCTGATGCTTTGTATCGAAGTCAATTTGATTGCCCGCCATTCCCAGAAGACAAATTCTAGGAATTGATGCTAATTGCTACATGATGAGTTGAATTTAATTTCAACAACCAGATCTATAAATAGTTAGACGGTGTGGCAATGGGTAGCCCCTTGGGTCCGGCATTGGCAAACAGTTTTTTTGGCTTTCATGAAAGTAGACTTTTTGACAATACCGCAAAACCAGGTGTCTAATTTCGGTATTTGAACGATGGTTTTGCCATCTTTGGTTCCGAGCTGGATTGTGACCATTTTCAAGAAGAATTGAACTTGCTACATCCAGCTCTAAAATTCACAATAGAGATGGAGCAAAACAACTCCTTGCATTTTCTAGATGTTTTGGTAGAGAAAGAGGGCACTAGATTTCTTTCCTGCATTTACAGGAAGCCAACGTTTACTGGGCAAAACTTCCGTTAGATTTCCTTTAGCCCAAAGACAACAAAGATTAGCCTTATGAAAACTTTAGTTCACTGGGCACTTATGATTCGCTCTAATACTAAATTAGTCCCGGAGCTCGATAAAATAAACCAACTGCTTATCAAAACGGATATCAAGCAGATGTTCTACTTTCTTGCATCAACAAAAAATTAGCCAACTTTGGAGCAGAAAAGCCAAGTGGTCCAGAGAAGTGCCTGGTTTACCTAAAATTGCCTTGGATTGGTAATTTTTCATCAAAGTTTGAAAGTCAAATTAGTAAAGCCATTATATCTTTCTACTATGCTATGAAGCCCCATGTGGTTTACAACACTAGATTTATGCCATCATCTGCTAAAAAAGAGTGTGTTCCTACAATCAAAAAAGTTGTGCAGTTTATGAATTTTCGTGCCGATGTGAAGCTCGGTATGTAGGACGCACTACTCAGAGACTAGCAGACAGACAGAATAAAATAGCATGTCCCCAAGAGCAGCAGGAAGAAAGGTAATACCGTAAGAGAACAGCCAACTCGTATATGCAAAAAGAAAAATTCTAAAATTAATTGTGAGTCGGCCATAGGACAGCACCTTATTGCAAATCCAGAATGCGCCAAAACATATACAGACGACAGTTTTCGGATAATTGAGCAAGCAAGATCGTCTTTCTTTTAAGTATTTTGGAATCTGTTTATATCAAGACTCAAAACCCAGTCGTGTGTAGACAAAAATAATTTGTTTCTCATTGGGAATCTTCAAATAAAGAATGGTAATAGGCCCTAATTGGTCACACTTGGGGCCAATTAGACGCATCCTATCACATTAACTGCATCTGGATATATATTTCGGTTAACCTTTAGGTCACTATCTGACGTTTTCATACTCTGATGAGTGTCAGACGAAAAGAGCTTTTAAGCATGTCAAGAGAATATTGCCACTTTTTCGTGCTGTGGAAAACTAGATTTCCCATTGGTTAGCATCGAATCATTGCTTCAAGGGTTACCTGATTTGAAACAGATCGAGCATCTAACAAGATTTTTTAAGTTGAAGTTGCGCATGAAACCACTGATAACGTCATTCTCAGCTTCACAATTGAAGTCTCCCATAAGAATGATGTTTTCATATTTTGTACAAAGATGGTCAAGTGCTCTACCAATCTCATAAAAGAAATATTTTTCAGGTTGAGACGGTGGAAGATAAATGGAGATGAAACTCCATTTTTGCTTTTTTACAGTAAGCTCAATTAAACCACATTCAATATTATTTTGTGGTTTATAGCTTCTTAGCTCTTTGATTGGTGTTCTTTCTCTCACATAGACTAAAATACCACCCCATACCGATCTTGGTCATACCTGAATGGTTTCATAAAAGCTTCAATTATGAACTGGCTGGTTATAAAAGTATTGTCAATCTTTGTCTCTGCAATGATGCGTATATCAACGTAGTCTGATACTAAAGGTCTCAGAAATGTAATCTTGTTTCTAATAGAGTTTATGTTAAGATAAGCAATTATAAGACCCTTGCTATTTTTAAATCTGATATTTTTATGCGAGGCAGTTGCATTATCTTGTTCATTTTATTGGTCGTTATCAGTGCTTTCATTAACTAATGTATAATCTAAGGCATTAGCTAACGTATTACATAGAGTCGACCAGAACAGCCAAGCCTATTGAGTCAATTTTTCACGCAATAACTAGATTGTCTTCAAAAATAATGTCTCCACTGCGATTTAAATGAACATGACTTCGATTCAAGTAATTAAGAGGATCTATATTTATTTGGTCCACGTACCTGATTTCTCTTTCACGGCACATATCTGTTAAAATAAGATTTACCCTTCTCCTTTCATCTTTATGTTCATCAATTCGTCCAACTATTCCAGAAATAGTGACATCAATTTTCTCTGTCTGTATTGATGTGGCCAGAGAAAAGATTTCTTGTGCAAGCATGGCTTCTGACTGATTCTTGTTCCTCAAGTCATTGGCTCCAACATATAAAATTGCAGAATTAGGTTTGCTTTTCGCAGTGGGCTTGTAATGCTTCATTTCATTAACAGTGGCTCCAATGAAGGATGTTACGTAAATTTTCTCATTCCTTTCGCATCTTTTTGTTTTTCTCCAGCCTTCAACGTTATTCACAAGCAAGTCACCCATGATCACAGTAGTGCGACAAACCTGTTGTTTGCTCTCGACTTTCTCTGTGCTTGGCTTGCTCTCATAATTGCTGCTCCTTCAGAGTGCTTCTTTATTCTCTTGCGAGTGGCCATCTTCAACAACTATTTTGGCATTGGCTGTTGCAGGATTGTTTTCAGGTTCACACGAGGGTTGGCTTATGGCTTGTGATTGGTTTTCAGAAGTATTGGCACTGTTATTGTTGATCCCTTTGTTCTTTCGTTTTTTATTCTTTCTATTTCCTCTATCTTGGTCGACACCCTTGACTTCAATACTTTTATGCAATATGGGTTATTTCTTTACTTCTGTTGCGTCTCCATTGTTTCGACTGCCCCCTTTGTTCTTTCACTTCCACTTCGTTAGTGAAGTTGGTTAGGCCAACTTGATGCTTTGAGGTGAAATTGTCCTCCATAAATTTTAGATTTAGCGACCTTTCTTTCTCAAGGATTCGATGTTAATCCGCACCAGTAGCAGCTAGCTTACCATCAGTCTCGTAAATGCGAAAGTAGGTACAGAGAAGTTAGTGATGGAAGTTTTCTGTGCAGGACATTCAGGATGCTGGGAGGGCGAGGTTGTTTAAAGCCCGAAAGTTTTTTACCAGCTACTGGCTCTGTGTTTGCGTTTTGCCCACAACAACGATCACAACAAATAGAATAGGGAACAAAGTGGGTAGGAGGTTATTATTTCCAAGTTGGGTGAAATAAATGATTTGAAATCTAAGATACTACTATTATGGAGCTCTCTTTATCCAGAAATCAATCGTCTGTGGCAGTAAGAATTTAAAGCTCCCAAGAATATTGCTGACAGAAAAAAAGAGCTGCCAGAGAATGTCTCTAACCTCTTCCAACAACGTGTTACTTAAATACTTATAAGAGGGTTATTATGTGAACAGTGGGAATATTGGAAACATGCTAAAATATTAAAAATTGAGCGAACGTACATTTTGAATGGCCCTAATACCAAGTGCCTATATCCTAAGTGAGGTTATTATTCTCAGTGAGGATCAGATGAAACCTTTCCAACTCATCCTGCTATCTTTCTTACCTTCAAGTGCTTACTTGCAGGATGGTGTAATATATTTTATGAAGATCAGAGCGAATAGAAGAAGGGAAAAAATTGGAGGATTGGTAATTGTTGAGTGGGGTGAATAAATTATTTGCAATCTAACATAATACAGTTATGAACCTCTCTTCTATCAAAAACCAAACGTAGATGGCGGTGAGAACTCAAAAACCCCACATTAATGTTTGCATATATAAAAAAGCTGCTGAAAATATGCCTCCAACATTTTTCAAAAACTTATTATGCAAAAATACTTGTTAGTGGGGAGGATCTCTTATGAAAATGCAGAGATAGATGTAAGAATGCTATGGGATTGACTAACGATGAGCGATGGCACTTAAGCAAATAAAGGAAGCTGAGCTAAAAACAATATGTCCTCGCAAGGTGTATGTGTAGCTAACTTCTCGAGATAAGTTGTAGGTACAATATGTCCCCACAAAGAATGTGTATGTCACTTTCTAACTTAGGTCATTTATACCAAAACCCTGTAACTCAATGGCTTGCATGGAGGCCAGAACATGAGATGAATTATAAATACATTGCGTTTCGTCATCTTACTTTCTGCATCAAATGTGGTGTTGGAAGAACTGGTTCCAACAACGTGTGTGTGTAAAAATGCAACTGAGATGATGTCTGAGTATAATCTATCGAAAAACATTGGGATAAATCTTCAGCGAGTCGATTATATCTAGTAATTGTAAGATGAGTTCTGGGCAAACTAAATGCTTTGATGCAACTTATGTAGCTATATTCCTTACTTTCAACTGCCTTGCTGCAGAAGATTTACATTTCGCTGTAGGGGGGTCATAGAATATAGAAGAAAGACGCAAGTAGAGAGTAAATTATCCCAGTTTTATTGAATACCATACAGACTCAATTAAGCCCTCTTCTTGACTAAGCCTCCCAAGGAATAAGCCCACATTATTAAGTTTTTCTCTGGCAAATAAGCCCTCATTCTTGAATGAACCCCCATGAGGTCTATTTTGCTCAGTATAATACAGGTTAAAATCAACGAAGCAAAAATTCAGCTATTGCTTTGCTGATTAGTTGTATTATTTGATGTGAAAAACTGTCCTAGAGACTTTCCTTTCCTTCATTCCATCCCTATTTGAAAATAAATCAAAATACCATTGAGTTTTGGCCTATTTAGCAACTTCTTGTATTGAATGTTCGAGATCCTGTCACTTTTTGTCAACCTGTGGTAGACCTTCGGTTAACCTTTCGGTCGCTATTCGATGTTTCTTAATCTGACGAGTATCGGACGAAAAAAGACTGTACGTATGTCTAAACATATTACCGCTTGTTCGTGCTCCTGTTACGGTTTGTAGTACGAAAAGACTATGTACCTCAGGACTTGTAGATGTAAATAAGTCCTCTCCTCAATTAAGCTCTCTCCTTCATTAAGATTTCCTCAAAAATGCCCCCACTTTGAAGATCCTTTCTGACAAATAAGCAACCAGGAGTTTTAATTGAATCTTTAAGGTATCTGGTATGAAACCTAAGATACTGCTGCTGTAAAAAATTTCTTTGTTCATAAATCTAGTGTCTTTGGCAGTGAGGATTAGAAAACGTCTTTCAAAACTTTGTACGGAAATATTAATAAGTGGGGGGTGCTTAAGCAATTGGGGGAGAGGGCTTGGAGAAAAGTGGAATTGATAGGCAAAGCAGAAGTCAAATTAAGTTTATATGAAAGGTGTGCCCCCAAAATGTATGTATTTAGTTGTGTTCTTGAGATAGGTTGCAGGTACAATATGACCCACAAGGTGTGTACGTTACTTTCTAGCTAAGATGGTATCTGGATACTTCTTCTCAATTGAGAGTATTACTAGCAAGCCCTGTAACTCAATAGTAGTCACATAGGTCACCTCATACAAGGAATGGTAGATAAATTGCATCTCTGTACCTAGCTGTTTGTATTATTAGCAGGAAGTGCAAATTAATTGCAAGAACAGCAACCAGAAAGAATTTGAAATAATGTTAGAAGAGGAGATGGTTGAACTTGCAAAACAATTGAAGTACTTAGGTGCCCTTATCACTGACAACCACGATGACAAAAAAGAAATCAGAAGAAGAATAGCCATCGTAAAAGATGCTACAGTTTCATTGAGTAAGATATGGAAGAACAATTCTATCAGTACTAGGACAAAGAGGAGAATACTACGATCAATAGTAATTCACATAGCATTATATGCATCTGAGTGTTGGGCAATGATAAAGAATGATAGAGCTAGAATACATTCATTTGAGATATGTACATACAGAAGATTTTTAAGAGTCAGATGGACAGAAAAGAGTTCAAGTAAAAGTGTACTTGAGGAGATTGTGGAATATAAAGGACTTGTTAACCAGATAGAATAACAGAAGCTCTAGTTCATAGGGCACAGAATGAGACACAGATGTATTGAGAATGACTTATTGACAGGGATGGTGTTTGGAAAATGATCAAGAGGATGACATAAACCCAGATTGACAAATACAATAAATGAGAGGCTAGGACTGACTAAGAGTGAGACCATAACAAAAGCCAAAGAAAGAGAAAAATTGAGGACAATTGTGTTTGCCTCCACAACCGCTCGGTAAGTGGAGTGCTCTGATCGATAGTAGTAGTTTTACCTAGCTGTTTGCATAAAATGACGTTTAGGAACAACACGTCTTTGCAAAGTATGTATTTGAATGTCTAATTCAAATGAATTCTGATCAAACTCTATCAAAGAGCAGTGTGTCATAGGAAGATGAAGCTCTCTTTGGTCAGAAGTTATGCGTCTATTGCAGTGCGAATGTAAGAAACACCAAGCTATTACTGACAGAGGGGATTATTTGCTCAAAAATATCCTTCAAACACTTTTTAACAACCTGACATGCATAGAGTCCCCCGCCTGAGATGAATAGTAGATGAGTATTACGCTCTGCATCTAGCTGTTTATATGAAAGGAGTTATACAAGCAACAAGTCCCACTATGTGTGTATTTGTAAATGCGTAACTTATATGATGTCTGAATTCCATGTACCGAAGCATAGTGAACTATATCTCGAGCTTATATCCTAAGCAAGTCTATTGTTAACCATCCTGAGCAGATGAATTCTACGTAAGTTACATCTTCAAAGACAGTTGATCTAGCTGGCTTTATTTAGTGATGTAGGATCAGTATGTATCCATATTCTGTGCATGTAGCATATGTGCTAAGCATCATATGTATCTTAGCCTATTAGCTAATAACTGCAGTATGTTACGCCACCACAGCTCCCCCTACCCCCCCCCCACCGTTACTACCACATGTTACGAAAATGCATGTTAGCCTTGAATAAATTAGGATGCAGGTCTTGCTTATTGAAAACAAACTTAGGCACTTTTAGCTTCGCAACCATATTTTATTCCCTACCATAGATATCAACTGAGGATTTGAAACAACTAGGGCAGTCAAATAAACTAAGAGTTAAAGTTTTTCAAAATAAAGTGAAGAGCTTTAACTTTTTGGAATAGAGTCAATAATGGTGAATATGCTCAAGCAAGTCAAAATCAGAGTGCAAAGTACGTAGGTATATTTACGTTATAGAGTTGAGCCAGGCAAGTTTGCATTTACATGGTGAGCAGTTACTTTTCAATAGTTTTTATTTCGTGATCTGACTTTTATCTACTTATGTCTCAGGGGCACTCCCTATCAATATTTTGGGTCTGACATTTTACAAGAAATTATATTTGGAGTCTGTGAATTATGAAAGCAAATTCTATAGTTTTAATACAATATGCATACATTTCTGATATCCAACGAAGTTATACGACAGTGGTAGTAAAAATATGCGACAAAATACGCAACTCAAAGTGCTGCTCAAGCCCGGATAAGTAGGGACGGTTGGTGACACGAAGTGCATCTGGTCGTAAAACTTTCATCAAACAATATTATGATGTGAGCAAGTCACAAATATAGAAACCAAGCTAAGGCATTCCCTGCCCGCGATGCATTGGGTAATCACCGTGACCCTCCGATAAGTGGGTAACAGCTACAGTATAAGATCGGATACAGCTAAAGAAGAAAGATCAAAGAGAGAGGTGAAAAGAACCACCAGAAGGGTTCAAGTACCCTCAATGTTGGCATGATGACTGGCAGAGGAACAAAGGTGGTAGACATAATGGAAATAAGGAATGTCAGCATCCTGTGTGATTGGAAGAAAAGAAATGCAAAGGGGAAGAAGCCAGAGAAATGGGGAATGAATACAAGATTATAAGATGCATAGAGTTGGACACGAGAAAAAGAAAAATGGGGTAAGAATTTTGCTAGATGCAGAAATGAAGGAAGGGGTACTGCAGGTGAATAGGTAATCAGATAGAGAAATTTGGCGGAAGATCGGACTGAAGAATTATCTGGGGAAAGAGTTAATCAACATTGCAAATGCGTACTCCCCGAAAAATGGATTTGATGAAGTAGAAGAAGGAACAGTTCTTGAAGTTGATGGACAAAGTCATGCTAAATATTGCAGGAACAAAGTCATGCTAAATATTGCTAAAATTTGAATGGATATATTGGAGAGGGGTAGATGGAAATGGTAGCAATATTAGGGAGTTTGGGGTTTGACTGCGGAATGAGGAAGGTGAAAAATTTTGTACTTCATGGCAGCAACAACCTAGCTATCACCAACACCTACTTCAAAAAGTGAGATTCTGGAAGAATCTCCTACACTAGTGGCGATATGAATTGCCAGGTGGGCGTGTCACATGCAGAACGAGTGAACTGAAGAAGGCGCAAGGTCTTAAGGTACTACTGGGTGAAGCCGTAGGAAAGCAAAACAAAATAGTAATCTGTACAGCAAGAATAAAAACAGTGACAAAGGAAACGAGCGAAAGGATCAGTAAAACACGATGGTGGAGGCTGAATGATAATGAGCATGGTGGTGAGTTTGAGGTAGAGGTAGTATTTGAGGTGTGCGTATACAATGCTGATTAGCTCTTGTTTGAGGTAAAGGCCATTAAGGAACAGCTGAATAAGTCATGGGAAGGAACTAACGAAGTGTAGAGATAGACAGCAAAAGAGGTGTTGCGAATAACATCATGTAAATCAAGGAGAAAAGAGGAGACATGATGATGGTATGAGGAAGTACAAGAAGCAGCGAGGAGAAAAAGCTAAGCGATAGGAATAGGTGCGAGGAAACAGTGCAGGGAATCAAAGTGGCAAATAAATCAGATGAAAAAGTAGTAGCAAAAGCAAAGGCAGAGGCATGCAAATATCTGTATGATAGTCTGGAAGATGGCGAAGATGGACAAAGACAGGCAACCAGGATTGCTAAACAGGCAAATAGAGTCCCACAAGACGTGTACCAGGGTAATCAGATGAAAGATAGAAATGAAGTAGTACTGAATGAAGATAATGACATCACAAAGAGATGGAGAACACACTTTGGCCAACCATTGAATGTGGAAAGTGACAGAATAGAAAGAACTGCAGCAACAATAGAGGAAGTAGAAAGAGTTTTCAGGAAAATAAAAAGGGCAAAGCAGCAGTTCCGGATGACATCATGGTGGAAGCATAGAAGGTCTGAAGGCAAGACAGGAGTCTATAAACTGCTGGAAATATTCAAAACGATAATGGAAAGGGAGAAGATGCCAGATATGGAGAGAAACAGCACATTAATACCAATTGGTAAGAATAAAGGTCACATCAAATACTGTGATAAGTATATATAAGACAGTGTATCTATGTATTGGAGAACAGGACCTAAAGAGAGAGGTAAAAATGCAAAATTCAAGAATAAATTGAGTTTAGGAGTTTAATTGTCTTGGCTCCACAGTGTAGAGTGACAGAGCAATAGAAAAGAAGGATGTTAAGAGGATTCAGGCGGGTTAGAATACTTGGTAGAAGAGCACAGGATTTTCATAGAAAATTAGGTCAAAAATCTAAATATTCTGGTCAAAAATTTTGAAATATATGTTCCAAACTTGGCCCTCCTAAGAATACCCGAGAGTTGTACCTCATTTTGAAGATTAGTATATATCCGAATGGTTGTAGGACTTCAAAAATCCCAAAGAAAAACTGCTGCATACAGACATTGCTCCTACATTCTTGCCCAGACATAAGCTACATAAAGCTTTCATTGTGCCATGCTCTGACTATAATCTATTCAACTAAGAAACCCTATATACACTATCCGTAGACATTCAGTAAGATTGGGGCCCTATCTCTAAGTTCCTTCTAAATAGTGCAGAGCAATTTGCCCTATGAAAAGCCCTTAGGGACCCTTAAAGGGCGTACTTGCCTAATTTATTGACTTTCTTTCTATATATTACAAATAAAATGCAATTTCTTCCCAAAATAATGTTGTGAACATGAAAATGCTTTTGATATGAAAATAGGGGCTCTTATGAGCTGTCCTAGCCACAGCCTACCTTGGTCATACCATTGCACATATTAGTGCATATAACTCTTTTCAAGAACACACCTACCTACCTACCTTTTTAGTTACTGACTCTACCATAACACATTTCCTGTGGAAATATTGCTCTTCTAGCTTATCTCAGAAGAACATCTATATTCTTACTCTTCCAGTGCTAACTGCAGCCAAAACGGATTTCATAAAGACAAAGTTGAAAGACTTTATGAGCGCAAGTTGTATCTTCAGCTTTCCACACGAGGAAGGCCCCAATGCATGCATGATAAACATTCATGTAACATTGAAATTTGGCATGGCTCTGTAGAGCATTGGTCATCGTAATAAAAGTCCTTACTCATAAATTGAAAATTTTGCATGATTCTTCTTTCTCACAGCATAAAATGTAGAGAAGTGGATTACTGATAAATCCATATTGGCCATATTTATTGACCTTCTTTCATTATGATACAAGAGTAAAATCCACTTTCTTCCTCTAATAAGTATACAAATGTGGAAAAAGGTTTTTATATAAAAATACGCAATCTTCTACAGTGGGAATCTGTAGTGCTCAATCACTATGCTGAAGAGTTATCGAAGGGGGTTTTGGCTGGGAAATAAGATAGGTAGCTCATCAAAGACAGTGGACTTCTAAAGAATATCATAATGCAGTTCTGGAATAGAAGAAGTAGTATTGCTATTAGTGGTAATGCTAAGACCAACATTACTTCTACCAGCTATACTACTTCTTGAGATCCTCTTTCAAGAGGATTCCATGTATGCATCAAAGCTATCTCAGAGAGCTGCAATTATGGGAATTCTGTGGATATTTAAGTCAGATGGAAAAGCTTAAATTTGTTAAATGTCAATTCAAGTCGTAGTACTTTGATTGGACACTTGTTGTTTTCCCCAAAGTGTTTAACTCACAATTACTTATAGCATGTGTCTATTGTACAACTCTTCATTTGAAAATGTGAGTGCTGTCAAGTTCAATGTTAAATGAAGCTTAGAAACTATAATATAATTACGGCAATGATATTATTTCACTCTGTTGTATAAAGTATCCTGAAGCTCGGAGGTTTGATGCTTAGATGATACAAACTCATGAATTTATTCACAAAATTTCAAAGCCCTCCTTTAGAAATTTATCATATTGCAATTAGCAGTAAAAGTTTGGCTATTTCTAAGTTTAATTTAGGAGGTAGGTGGCGTTATTTTAGGCCTATAACAGCTATCTCAATATAATAATAAATAAGAAAGGTAAAAACAAATGTGATTTTCATCTGTGTGTATATTTTGTCCCTAAAAGTACTGTGTTGAATATGTGGCATGGGGTTTAAATTTTCCCCACAAGATACATATACACAATACACATACCTTGTGGGGACATCAGGAGAAACCTGCCAGTGGTCTAGAATTAGCGTTGATAAAGGTATTTTAATCAATATACATTGTGGGGAAAATTGTTATCCCCACAACACTGAAAGTCCCACAAGGCTGATGTGCATCAACACTTTTGTCCTCACAACGTGGGTCTTGTCAGCACACATGAACACACACACGCGCGCGCGCAAATACGCACACACACACACACACACACACACACACACACACACACACACATATCCTTATTTGATTATGCAGACCAAGGTCGGGCTGCAATACTGCTGATGCGAGCCTTCTCTACCTATAGTTATTGCAAAATTCAATACGAGAGACTAATATGAACGAAAAATCAAATCTTAAAATGGATTTTTGCAAAAGCTATGATTGAGTTTCCTAAACGTAAATAAAATATTTGTCCTTACTAGTGAATGAAACAGAGTTTAAATAACTCGTTTGTCTTTTTTACCATTGATTTAAAATGCTATCGGTTCTCTGTTGACTTTAGTTTATCTGGCAAGTGGCTCCACACAAGTAGGCCTCTGCATCTTATTTACATCCACATTATCTTCTCGCTTGAACGTATTATATTCAGATTAATTCTTTTGGAGCCTCTACCTGGGTCTTCCTCATAATCAAGGGCAGACTGACAATTTCGCAATTGTCGCACGGATGATAGTTAACTTTCCATCTGAAAATAGCATTGTAGTTTATAGAAAGGTACATCCTATCAATAGGGAGGCATTAGGTAGTTTATAGAAGGAAACATCTTATCAGCATCATAATTGATGAATAACGATTTCAATTCATCTTCATTTGGTTTGTCTATGTCATAACAACGAAAATCTTCTGAACGGTGCTATGGTGCTGACTTCTTCGGACATATCCTCACACCATTTAGCTGAGAATACCGGCCACGCATGCGTAATTTAATAAATTTTATTCAGTACCTTATGAGGAGCTAGAAAAATATTCTGAAATATGATAAAACATACACTAGATACACAAAACGTGCAAAAAATACAGAAATATCTACAACATGTAACCTGATTGAGGGAAACCAGTGTCATTCTTGAGTTCAGAACGTTGAAACTATCCTTAATCAGTTCAGAAAACTTGTGCACCAACGTTTGCGGACACCAGTGTAATCGCAAACAGGTGCTTGCAAAAGCGAGTCTTGCAAAAACAGCTGATAATTTATTTTGTAATAATGTAGCATTGCTTCTCATTACATGAAATATTTAAAGGTTGATTGCTTCACTGTTTTGCAAGTATCAAAGCTCAAGCCACAAAACGGATGTACACTTCATTCTACATAGGACAAATGAAGAGGCAGTCACCTTTTGGAAACTGAAACAGTATACCTGTTGTTTCTTGAGCAAATATAATAGAGGAAATTGAACCGAGTAGCCCCTGCAGATTTTTATTATTATCCCTAATAACAAACATTTCTACACACACTTGTCAAATAACCACTCCTGCTAGTGAATGAAGTTGTAAATAAGTGACCCCCTTGCAGTTACTCGGTTATTTACAGTCATCGAAAAGCTATTTGTTGAAGCTTTTGAGATCCTTCATGCTACTTTTTCAGAGGAAATTAAGATTTTGTCTGAGTTTTTTCTTCAGAGAGCGGGGATCAAAACTAAAGATTAACATATTGCTGAACAATCAACTAGAAGCAATCTAGACAATCAAATGTTAATACTAATGTACCTGACATCATTTCTGAAATGATTTTTATGTTTGGCATGCTTGATTTTTATGTTTGGCATTAGTAATATGAGTTTCAAACATTTTGAGAGAGTTATCTTTCAGTAAATGAACGCTCCATCAGGCAAAACATTTGCGACCAGTATGCCCTCAAAAATATGCAAATGGGTAAGACTTCAATTGCCTACCAAATTGGCCTGCTTTAGAAGCTTGAAGAAAAACTTGTACAGCTGCTCAGAGTAAGAATTTTTAAGGGAAAGTTATGAAGTAGGGAATACTAGCTCCCGAATTCAAATCGCATGACACAAAGCAGATACCAAACTGGACACATCTGACTCTTCACTTTGATTGTCATGGATACAATTTTGTTTGAAACCTATTTGTATGTTTGATTTCCCACACATTGCTATAGTTTGTTTCTCAATCATTTATATGCTATCATTATGATTTACAATGCAAATTACACTGGTCTCGTTCTCATCTTCAATTGTTTGCTGTTTTGTAGTATTTTTAGAGAAACTTCTCTAATTTTACGTGATATGCCTTTTCTTCTTCTTGATATGACTTTTAAGCTCTCAGGTATTCTCCATGACGGCTACTGACGAGGGTATGTGTGTATATGTTGTTAATAACACGTTCGATCTTTGTAGCAGGCTATGCCGCTGCTCACACATGGACAATCCCTTCTTCTAATCTTTGTGTTCGTATCTGCTAATCCTTTTTTCTTTAAGGTACAGATGTATCTATGAATAATCACAAAATATTATGTTCTGTTTAAGTTGAAATATACTGAATATCGAGAATTAAGAAAATACATTTCAAGTTCTCAGGGCTTATGGAGGAAAAAGTCTGGCTGATGCAACTTTATCCTATTTCCTGGGAATATACAAAGAGGTGCATCTTACATTTAAGCATACAATGAAATCTATAGAATGACTATAAAATGACTAAAAATGTGGTGGTGAAATCATACATCATATAAAGCATTGAATCTAAGTTCTTAAGATGAGGCGAAGCAGGTATATATATTCTTGTTGGGCTGAGATACATTTATGCTAGGTAGTAAAGAATAAAAGAATAGCTTTTTTTAATGTTGAAGCTATGCAGTCAAATCATATTAAATTTATGAATGCATAAAAGTCTTATTTCATGCAAAAATGAGTGCATGCATGCATGTGTGCCTGCGCCTGCGCTGGTTTGTTTGCTTTGATCTATAAAAAGCACGGATGCACACTTGCTTCTACCTGTTTACCTGTGCTTTAAGATGGATTCTAGTCCACTTAAGTGGCAATTCTGCAATTTCCACAGTGAATAGATATAGTTCTATACAGCCAGCGTTGTGAGTGGTCAAGGGACCGAGCCAGTTCCATTAGCTTAATTAAAGTTAAGCATGGCTGTATTCGTTCAGAAACTAGATGAGCGACCTTCTAGATGAACGATCAAAAATGCTCACTCCGACGTCCTTTCGGGAGTTACTTTAAACTAGGGGTGTAATGCCTGGATGTGGTATGCATAGTAGCCTTGAATTAGCTGAAGAAGATATGCATAAAAACTTACTCAAAATAAAGTAAACAACAAGACAACAGCCAACAAAATGTATTTAAATTGTTAAAAATGAAATTGATTTATGGCAGACTTTAAACTATAGGGAATACTAATTATGTTCCCGTTGTTATCAGAGATTGACATGAAGCAGCGGTTGAACAAGCGAAGAATGTAACCGTTCTTAGCTTCTGATCACACAGCGCCTATCTTCGACATCCCTTTTTACTATTGCATTATATAGTATGCGACCTCTTCTCGTAACTTGCCATAGATAAAAGTTCTTCTAATAGGGAACCGATTAAGTATCTATTTGAGAGGTATTTTACTCTCCACACAACCCTTAACATTGAAAAAGCATGAAAAGCAACACCTCATCAAAGACGATCTCTTTCAATACAGCGCAAATACTACATTCAACCTTCAATTGGCATCTTATTACTTTCTAAAATAAGGCTGCACATCTCTTTGTAGACATCAACCAATGTAATTCTACAGCTCCATGTCCTGCAAATGCATCCTGCATTAGAGTAAATGGAATACACTTTTGTGAATGCGAACTAGGGTATTCAAAGCAAGGGGATACCTGCAACGACAAAAATGAGTGCAGTGAACGGAATCCCTGTCATGCAAATGCAACATGCTCGAATAATGCTGGCTCATACTCATGTCAATGCAATGATGGATTCAGTGGAAACGGAACTGTGTGCAGTGATATAAATGAATGTGCTACGCCTGGCCAACATTCATGTCATTCAAATGCAACATGCTCGAATAATGCTGGCTCATACTCATGTCAATGCAATGATGGATTCAGTGGAAACGGAACTGTGTGCAGTGATGTAGATGAATGTGCTACGCTTGGCCAACATTCATGTCATTCAAATGCAACATGCTCGAATAATGCTGGCTCATACTCATGTCAATGCAATGATGGATTCAGTGGAAACGGAACTGTGTGCAATGATATAAATGAATGTGCTACACCTGGCCAACATTCATGTCATTCAAATGCAACATGCTCGAATAATGCTGGCTCATACTCATGTCAATGCAATGATGGATTCAGTGGAAACGGAACTGTGTGCAGTGATATAAATGAATGTGCTACGCCTGGCCAACATTCATGTCATTCAAATGCAACATGCTCGAATAATGCTGGCTCATACTCATGTCAATGCAATGATGGATTCAGTGGAAACGGAACTGTGTGCAGTGATGTAGATGAATGTGCTACGCTTGGCCAACATTCATGTCATGCAAATGCAACATGCTCGAATAATGCTGGCTCATACTCATGTCAATGCAATGATGGATTCAGTGGAAACGGAACTGTGTGCAGTGATGTAGATGAATGTGCTACGCCTGGCCAATATTCATGTCATTCATATGCAAGTTGCTTGAATACTGTTGGCTCTTACTCATGTTCATGCAATAATGGATTTACGGGAGACAGAACTGTTTGCACCGATATAGATGAATGTACATTAAAGCAACACTCGTGTAATTCAAATGCAACATGCTCAAATAGTATTGGTTCATTCTTATGTCAATGCAAGAATGGTTTTGCTGGAGACGGAACTGTGTGCTTGAGCTTAGGTGAGTGTAGTACTCTACAAGAGCCATTGTATTCTACTGCAGGTTTTTGGACTGTATCTACAGCAAATCCTACCATGTATGCCATATGTTGTGATATTTCTCAAAATGCAAAATGTTTTTCCGTTGTCTTGAGTTGCCCTTGAATTGAAGCTTATTGCACTTGCAGATGGCGCATGATTGTATGTTCCATGATCGAATTAGATGCACAAACTTAATTTTCACTGCATAATAGCTGTTTGTTTCATTTTAGGCATATGCAAAAGCAATCCTTGCAAGAATGGAGGGTCATGTGTAACAAAGAACGGAAAGGAGATATGCACATGTCTTAGTGGGTTAACTGGTGCCACATGCGAGATTCGTATGCATTTACTTTCTAAAATCTAGATCTGATCTTTTGCTATAATTTTATAGTTTCATAGTTTTTAACGTTTTCACTCCTGATATTCACAATTGATGCTGCATTGATTTTCCATTATTTTCAGAGTTGTTTTCCATGAAAGGAAAAGCATTTTTTCGCTCAGTATATTTGCATGGTATGCTAATTAACCTGGCAAAGCAAGCGACAAGGGATGATCTTAGGAATAGGAGTTCAAAGCTCTACACTGACTTGCGTAGAAGTATTGAACAGAAGGTATGTATTGCCTCCTAATCACTGGGCTTTTTATGTATCTATACAGTCATTTCTTACTCGTCACTGCATGGCACACTTCAAAATGATGCGCTAGACATTGCCATTACAAGAGGTCCTTATGAGATTCATGGTCACAAAAACTAAGTTTTAAGCTTAAAGCCAACAAATTAATAATTTTGAAATTGAGAAGAAATTTATGCTACTGCCTATGTACCATGCTGATTTCTTGAAATGGTCATATTATGTTTGTATTTTCCAATAAGAAATTGTAGATCATTAAATTTCAAACTTTCAGCCTTAATGAGAGAGGATTTTTGCTACATTTCAATGCTATGATTATACGTCCCTTGGAATAGTGCTTTATTATCGGGAAAAGACTCTAAAACTTTTCTACCAATGTTAGAAAAATACGACCGCCATGCATATGCATCAAAAGCCACACTTTAGACTATGCTGCCACAAAGATCTATATAACAATATATATGGGATATCATCACATATATGGGCATGTATGAACATCACCCCTATCCTTTCCTCTCGCAAAAAAACTATTTATTGAACTCAACCGAAGTAAGAGCTGCATAACACCAGGTGAACAGGCGCATGTTGCTTGGGAGTTGCGGGTTGCCCAATCCTGATATAGAATCTACAAGTAAAAGCTGGTAGCCTTAAGGAGCTCCTTGGCAAACTATGTGATATTAGAGTAAGGCTTCAAAGCAATTTTACAATCTGTGTACTATAAACAATGTACTTTGAAGACTGTGGTGATTCTGCGTGTAAAAGGAAGGGGGCTTTGACCCACAAAAATTAGTTTGGCACCTTTACTTGCCTATCTACTTTTCTAGGAAAGCGTAAAAGTTTGAATTTTGAATATAGATACACTTCACTGTAAGTGAATGCATATCTGACTCTATCTGCAAAGCGCAAATCTCTATGCACACAGAGGAAATTTCCCTCGACAGAGTCTCTGAGGATCCTTGGTATTAAAAATTTCCAAAGGCAAACACAGCTTCATATTGAATAGAACCAGTATCATGCAAGGGAAGCTTTCTTTGGAGTGCCCTCAATGATAGTGTAAAACAAGAACCGACACTTGCCCGCTTAAAAAGCAAAATAAAATGCCGGGCAGGACAAATAAGGGCACGTGCAGAATATGCCAGTGATTGAGTATTTGATCCATGGCACTAGTCTTTCTTTCTTTTCTGTTTTCCCATTGCATTGTGTTTTTGTAATTGATGCTTTTTTCTTTTGAATGTTTATGTATATAAGTTGGTCTCAATTAGCAAAAAGAGCTAGACGCAAACCAACGTTACATAATAAATACAAAATGAAATGAATAGTAACCATGAACCCCAAGACTTTGCCTGCCAGATGCGCTACTGCTTGAAGATCAATGGTATGGCTGTCACTGCAAAAATAGCTATACCTAAAGGTTTTCAAACATAATTCCTTATCTTCTTATCTTCAATTAATAAAACCTTCATACTGCATACGCCTATGTCAACTAATAAATGAATATTAAGTAGAATACAACAGAACAATACAGCATCTTGCTGGTTGGTAGTTACGCATAGCACTTTGTGGGAGCATGTGAGATATTGTCAAGAAAAAGCACTATATCAAACATCTGAATGGTCATGTTGTGACGTTAAGACGTAACCAGGTTTGTGGCACTAGTAGAGAAGTTTAAAATGCCTCTCAAATTTAAATACTTTCTTCTGATAGAGTATTTTCTATTTACTTATAAATATTATGACACAAATGGCATGGAATAACTTCAGGAGCAACTTGTTTGCATTGATTTTGTCACAGTGTATCTAGTTACGGCGCGACCTATGCATCCTAATTTTACTGTAAGAAAGGGTTCATGCAAAAAGCTTTTACCAAACAATTTTCACATACCATGCATATAAACAGCTCCTTCAGCTGAAAAAAATTTTAAGAATTATGAATAGCGCAAGCACATAAAATCCTTGCATATATTACGATTTGGATGGATAACAATTACACCTCATCATTTCAGACCTAAAATGTTCCATGAGGATCCATGCTATATTCTAGTGATGCTTTGGAAGATCTGCAGAACAATAGAGTATCCGATGTAGATAGGGATAGGACTACTCCTGTCCATATGTTGCTAAAAATTTCCTGAAGAGTTGCTCAAAAAATCTCTAGAAGTTGCCCAAAAGATGCCAAAATTTTGAGAAAGCTGCTTCTTTTCAAAAAATTTGGCAGTAGCCCTGTCAACAAGTTGCTCAAAATATTCTCAATAGTTGCTCAAAAGTTTCTAACAGTTGCCCAAAAGATGCCAAACTTATTCAAAAAGTTTCTTTCTTTTGCAAAAGTAGCTTCGTTGCTGTTCAACTATTAGCAAATCAATTCAACTCTGGTTTCCCAGACATGCACTCATATTCTATGTATATCAATTACAGTTCAGTACAACCTGAAAAACAGATAATTTCAAAGTAGCATATCTGTGATCGAACAAATCTCGGGTTATTGTTCTTTATTTTGCAAAATTTAGAAACACTTAGCAGGCAAGAAATTTTAGGGCAGGTTTCATACAGCCATTGTGAAAAAAATCGTAGACTCTTCTCACGATTTCTAAAATTCAATCTTTAGGCACAATCATATCAATTTTTCCAGACCACAGAAGAAGTTCATCTATCATCTCTGATTTCCTTTAAACTTCCTCATAATCTACATTCCCCTGATTTTCCCTGACTGTATGAACCCTGCTGGAGCAAAGAATTACCTTATACTTTTTACCAAATAATAACTTACATGAAGTAAATTGCCAATCTTACTGTTCTATTGTTCATATTTTGCTTTCATGTTGTTATTGTATCTTAGCATCACAGATGTCTCTACTGCTGCCTCCAAAGAAGATTGATGCTCATTGGAAAGCATGCTTTTCATGCAACTGAATACTCTCTCTGCTGGGGGGCAGAGCTTGGCTGCAGAACCAAAACTTTCTTTACAGCTTGATCCCATCTTGGAGGGTTGCTCGCATTTCTTTCCCAACACTTTAACTTCTCTTATCTCTGCTTGAATTTGCGCACCATCTGCTAAGGCTAGGTACATTAGAAACTCCTCTGCAAGTCCAACAATGATATCATCGTCATTCAGCAATGGAAAATTTGGAGGTAGCTGCAAAGAGTCTCTATTGGGATGTAAGCTCGGTACCTAAATAGGGCATCAAAGGCGAGCACTTCTAAAAGCTCGAACAACATCATGAAAATCAATGTTAACCTTTTCCAAGCAATATTGATACGCAGGCCTGATGTATGATTTTGCCTGTGACATGAACTTACTAAACACATTGTGATCCCCATCAGCTCTTTGCAATGCAATTGCATGGTACCTTGGATAAGATCCAATCCCAACCGATTGCGCCATACCTGCCAATTGCTGATAACATGTAAAAACTAATGGACCATCCCTCTCAAGATAGTATATGGCTGTGACAAATCTTTTCCTTCCATCAACGAATGCTGCTGGTTCAAGCTTTAAGTCAGAAGCGTCTTCTGAGTCTTTGAAGAGCTCCACGAAATAGTCAAGTGTTGCCAGAACATGTCCATCTATTTCTGATAAACAAGGTTCTATGTTGTCAAAGTATTGACAAACTTGGTCAAGAGCTTACCATTGACTCCTCCATTTTGTTTCTGAGTGCGTGATCATTGCTTTCCCTATTCTTGTTTTCCATGTTAGTCTAACAACAGGACTATGAGCAAACATGAAATTCCAGTGCTTAAAGAAATTATCTAAAAGCATGAATTGTAATTTTTAGCTGAGTTATTTACCACATGGCTGAAACAAGTAACATTCTCCAGCCTAACTAGTCTTTCTTGAATACTCCAACTTTTGTCAGTACAACGTATGACAATAGCAAGGGCCTCACCAAGCCATGAACTTCCATCAAATATAACTGAAAAGGCATGATGAGGGGCTATCTCACTTTTCAATGTTTCTATCTCGTTCTGCATTACGTGTGGAATTATTTCAGATAGATTTTCCCTGTTTGTCAAACTGTGTACATACTTTTGCAAGATAGGTCTTAAAGTATTGATCTTTGAAAGAGGTATACCAGCTTAAAGAAAGCTCGGCGCAAGGTTATACCTGAAAAGACGAACTTCACTGGGAGAACAAAAATAACATGGCCTTCCATTAATGTGGGTGCAATTTGATTTCATTTTAAACACTTTAAGAGGGTGGCCTTTAAGTGGTACTGGTTCATAAAGACCCTCAATAACATACGTTATAAAATTAGCAAACAATAGTTAAAGTCAACTTTTTTTCACTTTATAAAAAGAAGTATCAAACTTTTGCAAGATTTTTGCTCACAATGTACAACACTTTTCAATATTTTGTGAGCTTTTATTATGCATGACTTGAAAGTGTACTTATTTTGCTATCTAAAATTGCGAGTACCAAAGTCACTGGTGTTGTTTAGAATATTCATATTTTCAGGAGTGAGGCATTCAATGGTTTTATGCATCATATACATCAGATGCACTCCAAAACTTTGCAATCTGCTTACTTCAAGACTCAACTCTAGCTTGTGTAGACAAAAAGAGAGATCGTTTCCTCACTGGCACAGTTCAAGTAAACAATGGTTAATAGGTCCAAAGTGGCCTCTCTTGGGGCCAATTAGCGCGTCCTATTACATGTAACCGTATCTGGATGTATATTTTGGTGAACTTTTAGGTCACTATCCGACGTTTTCATACTCTGATGAGTGTCGGACGAAAAAAAGCTGTTAAGTACATCAAATGAATGTTGCCACTTTTTCATGCTTTAGTAAAGATTCTATATATCCTGGTAATCACCGATGGCATACCTGTTAGGGGATGAAAAAGGGTGTGAAAGAAAGCTAATTTTGAGTCAGTCTAAGTAAAATTCAAGGGTTTCTGAACAAGATACTTTCTTCTACACGCTATGTCTTATAAAAAGGTGCAAGAATAGCTGCTCAAAACGTTTATTGCGTTAGACATTCTTTTGTATAAAACTCCTGCTTGAGGATCTACATGGCTAGGCCACGTGGAAAATCTTCAAATTTATGTTCCCAGATGCCTATAAAACGTAAAACTGGGATCATTGATTGCTCGTAGAGTACAGAAATAGAGGAGCTATCTTATTAGTTGTTGAAACAGAATTTACAGTACGTAAAACCTGAATCATAACTCTAAGACTTGGAAAACTGTACGCTAAAACTGCTGACAAAAGAGTCCTACAACTTCAAAGTTACAGCAAAGACAAGCATAACATTTTTAACAGCTCTAAAAGAGTCTAAGCTAAATTTGAGTCAGCGTAGCTACCACTCAGATCTCTATGCAAAAATAAAGAGTAAAAAAAGCTGAAAAAGCTTGTGAAGTTAAGCGAGGAGCAATAGATAAAAGGAATAGAGCTATTGGGGTCCAGTAGTAGACAAGTTGCTCCAGCCTGCAGTAGAATGGGACGGAAAGCTGTTAGTGTGTAAAGGAAAAAGGGGGCTAGGGGTTTCCCTAGAACAATTTGTATGTTCATGCCTTCTAAACCACCAGAAGATGCTCCCTTTTCAAGTAGGATAGAGATAATTTTGATCACTGACTTCTACGCAAAAACCAAAAAGCAATCCCGTTTTAATCGTAGTTTTAAGATTTTGTGAACAAAACTATAATTTGGCAGTATCTCAGTAAGATATATCTACAGACAGTAGAAAAAGAAGCAAACGATACCTATATATGCAATTTTCTCAGGGAAGCACAAAGCTCTATTTTGACTCTTTTGGGAGGCTTAACCCCCCAGGTTCCCCTCGCTACGGGTTTGCAGAGCTGAATTTAAGCCTCTTTTGGATAGAAGATCACACCAGCTTCATGGTAACTAGAAACTTGGGTAATCAAATTCCATCCAGCAATTTGTAACAAAAACCTCTTTGTGACAAGTTACATAAGTTGCCACTTAAAAGAATCCTATCAATGTTTGCCATCAGGAATCAACTCATAATAGCATTATCTTTTATCTCATTCTCTTGTGAGTCCCATTTATCTTTAAAGTTATAAATCATAACAAAGAAAAGGTACCTCTAAAACATCTGATGCAAGGTAAAGCAGGTGCAATTCAGGTTTTGCATGTAAGAAAGACAAGAGGTATACAAAGATCTTTCGGATCAGAAGAAACTTTATCATTGCAATATAATGCTATGTTTATTTTACAGTATTTGTTTGATATTTTGTAAGGTCACTAAATGATTATTTCAAAATTTGATTTTTTCGCAGATGTATAAAGCATTAAAGTTGGTCAGACCTAACGTGGACAGTGTGACAGCCACTGACATAAGGCAAGACTAGATACTTACACTGTTCAACTCAAAAAAGTTTGCCGGTGAATTTTTTGCCTGACTTTGTACCAGTCAACCACGGGGAATCCAAATATGAATTCAGTTTTTCATATTTGCTCCAGATTTTTCGCATCATGTCACTCTTATTTTAGACAACTTCATCCAAAATGAACTTAAAGCTTAGATCAATAAAAGAAATAAATGTACTATAAAGGGTCTTTAGGAACTACAAGTGTTCTAGTAGCATGCACTACACCTGTTTTTACGACAAGCATCTAAATATCTAATTGAAACTATTTAACTTCAGAGTTATTTGGGAATAAAACGTTATGAATACAATACACAAGCTATGCATAAATAACATGCTACACCGTCTTTAAAATATCAATTCAACTTGCTGTAGTTATTTCTTAAGTCTTTATTATAAGCTTTCAGAATTCAGCTATTTTTTAGATGTGTATATTCATGAGCTTGAAATATACTGCTGGATTGAGTGTGTATGATTTACTGAGTAACTAGTTTCTTCATCATGTCCTGCTATCGTTGCGTGTGTCTTTATATCCTAATAGCCTTGATTACAGTTTATGTAATGTAATCGTAGACATTGATCAGAAAAGAATCAGAGTTGAAGTCTAATCTATAACACATATGTGTAGTTGTTCTTCACATATACATATTTGTATTCAAAGATAATAACCACGCCGTAAATATGCCGCGACAACAGTCCTGGTCCATTTTGCTATATCTGCAAAGAATACACGTTGAATAAGAGCAGGCGCTCAGTGCCTGACTTTCTCAAGGACAGGCCTGTAGACACTTGGGGAAAAGGGGGGCATTGGTCCCCAAATAATTCACCGAGAATTTATACGGAAATGCTCTACACTGTACGTTCTACTCATTCTTCAAGTGACTTCTCCCAAATCTAGAGTTTAGGAGCATCACTACACATATATGTGGCATGCAGATATCCTAATTTTGTTTTGAGGCAGACATTAAGCCTTTTTCAGTGTTGGCACAAGCTTTCTAGGAATTTCTGTTCGCAGCTTAGAGAGCAAAATGCTAGTGTTTCAATTCTTGGATTCGCAGGCCCATTACAAAGATAAAGTGTACGTTAAAACCCTTTTAAGGAATAGGGGACTTTTTCCTTCTGAGTGCACTCCAAGTAGCACTTGCTAGAGATCAGGGGTAGGTTTTGTCTTTTCCTTGACCTACTGGTGTTATATTGTTTTGCTTCTAGCATTGGCACATCTGCATGTAACAGTGGAAAGGAAATGTCAGCGTAACTATGTTGAGGGACTAGTTTCTCTTTCTTAGCATGAAGATCGAGGATGAACACAACTATGTTCTACTTTCCTAAAAGCTTGTTTTTGCACATTGTAAAGGATATTGTCTCAAAAAGAATTGTCTATGGACAAGCCCCCAGACCCCCATCTTGCAACAGCATGCCTATGAAACATTAGTATTTTGGCACATACCTCTTTGTCTATTGAAGCAGATATGAAACATATATACGCTCCCGGCTCATAGCTCGACTTCTACATCTATAACCCCTTCCCCCATCCACTTCAGCTGTCTACGGGCCTGCTCAAATTTTGAAGTAAAGTTTAGTGGTCAAGAAAAGTTATGGGCTCCTTACATATAGATACATAAAGAAAGTTGTCCTGAACTTCAACGCAGCTTACAGCAATCCTCATAGAAATCCCATGTAAATAACCTGTAGTCCAAAGCTAGAACAAAATTGACAATGCATTAATTAACAAGTGATTCAATTGCCTATGTGGCATCTTGAAAGAAGATTTTGGCTTCCATTATAACTGTAAATTCTGGTATTTAATGACAAGGTTTTGGTATATATAATTTGTAAAGAAGCTATAAGGGTACGCTATAATAAATTATTTAACATGGAAATGAATGCACCTATAACTTTATAGCTCATTCATAAGGCTTTAGAAGCCCTTATGATAAAGACATTGATTGTTTTATTTCAGAGTCAGCATCATTTGCAAAATTAATACTATGCAAAAACGGGAAAACTAGAGCTAATATTGAAAAATCAATTCGAATTTTGTTTTCAGCACCGAAAACTGACCCAGAAACTTGCATCAGAGCAATGGCAACTTTTTTATCACTAAACTTTGTTCCCATGTGCTATCTATGTCAGCTTTGTTACTGTTGTTGTTGTTGTTGTTTTAACCACTTCATTGTTGCTTCCCTTGACTTTCTATTATTTTTGAAATTCAATTATTAATTGATAAACAGAGTGGCGTGTCTCGTAATGGAATCCAAATAGGAAAGCTTCAAAATTTTCTATAATAATATGACTGGATATCTACAGTAGCATACGACAAAAGGGCAAGATAAAACATTAGATGTTGCCTTCTTATCGTATGCCTATCTATACCACCAACAGCGTCATTGCAAGGGAATCAAGGGCTGCAGCTATGGCCAAGTTTACTTCTGTTAGGGCCCTGGGTCCACTGCTGATTTGGGCCTCACGAAATGTATTAACGTCGTTGTTGTAGACGTCCTTCTGTATTAAAATAGCCCCGAATTCCCATTAAGACAGGTTACTCGAGGATACAGCTGGACATGGCCTCTTGTACTCATCCATGGAGACGGCTCTGTCTATTCGTATCTAATGATACAATTTGAAAATTATTTAAATCCTTTCAATATTAAATGCTATCCGTTTTATTTCCTTACAACAGACTAGGCAGTGTCATCGTCAATTTTCAAGTTACTTATTCAATTGCTGTCAATGAAACACTGGAAGAGCTAAGGCAAGTTTTTGCTCGAGCTCTCAATGCCTCTTTCAGTGGTGAATTGATGCAAATGCAGTTAACAGGTTAGTTACCAATTTACTTCATTTCAGATGAGATCACGAATCAAATAAGAAATGGTCACTTTTTAGTATAATTATGCACGTTTGCTGTAGGTATTGGTATCAGTAGTATCAGTAGTTAAATTAATTCATTACTTAGCTAGTTAAATACATCGTTAGCTATACAATCCCCAGTCAGGAATAGAAGGGGACGATAATAGTTGGGGTTTTGGAAAAAGTCTCAAGCTAAATAGCTGTGGGGTCGCAATTATCAGAATGACTGGTAAAATGTTCTAGTAGTGTATATTTCCAACATAGAGAATTGTTTACATTATCCTTCCTCAATGTCATCATCATTGGTACGACCTTCAGGTACGTTATCAGTGCTTCTGAAAGCAATTCCTCTTTTTTTAAGCGCGCAATAGACCTTTCTCCTAATTACGTCATTCCTGTGCGAGCGCGCAATGCATTGTGGTACTTGTGGTCACGCGTTGCGATGCTT
>OLMO02000286.1:7075262-7121829 GCA_900291935.2 Cassiopea xamachana
ACAAGCATCGCAACGCGTGACCACAAGTACCACAATGCATTGCGCGCTCGCACAGGAATGACGTAATTAGGAGAAAGGTCTATTAGCAATGCAAGTTCTTGGACCGAGCTGGAAAATGCCATCTTGGTTCACACTAACATGCGGAGGGATTGCAATAAAAATATCCTGGTATACATTTTTTGAAATTTTCGGTAGGAACGTTTATACCGGAATAGAGAGCAGTTAAAGATAATGCATCAAGATTACACATGAATATGTACACGCTCCTTGAGGCAGTTGCGATCTTTCAAGTTTGACTGTGACGTTGAATGCATACATTTTGAAATTAATGTAAGGGGAAGAAGTGCGCTCTTTTCACTATTTACCACAACCATGAAAATCACATACTCATTTTTCATAAACCTTCTTAAAGCATATGGTCATTGCAGCCCACCTGCATGCTATTTCTAATTCCAGATTATGACGAATGCAGCACCAACAAATACTGTCATCAGCATGCAAATTGTTTGAATACTATTACATCATTTGTTTGCTCATGTAAGGACGGATACACTGGAAATGGATTTGTTTGTACAAGGAAGAAGACAGGTTGGCTCTATTATTCTGTTTGTCAATAGAAATATTTAGCATTTAGCTACATCAATATGTAATAGTGACCTTGTTCCTTTTCATTTCTAGCTTAAATATTCCTTAACATTCATATGAGCTTGCATTCTCTTTACACATATTAGCTTTGGTATTAAATAAATTGCCAAAAAATGCTGTCAATTTCTCAAGCAGGGGCGTGCCGAAGTACTGGGCGTGGAGGTATCACACGCTCACTTTTGCCAAAACCGTCGATAATTCTGTTGCTTGTCAGCAGATACTTGCTTTGCGATCATCGCTTGTAGGTCAGCGATCATTATGTGCCGGTAGTTCTAGTACATTTAGTAGCCTGTCGGACAAAAATTTTGTTGCTACATCCTCCACTCAAAGATGTTTTGGCACGTGTCTGGTCTTTAGAAAGTGCATGCAATGCATTATTAGATGGCAGTTCTTAAAAACCAAATTATGTAGAAATCCTTCTATTTGTGAAAAATAGCGTTCCCTTACTTTAGATAACAATGATCTTGCTATTGGCCTTTCACTTGCATTTTTGGTCCCCCTGTTCCTGCTGGTAGTAGTACTGTTGACAAAGAGGAGAAGTGTTTCCAAGAGGTTAGTAGACTTCGCTCTTCTAATTTGTCAATCTCAATTTTCTGGTTTGTCATTCATCATGGAAAACAGATTTGGTTTGTAGTGGATTGTTATCAACTATGAATTTTCTATGGAGCTTGAGACTACTTCAGGGGAATTTTAAGGAATTTTCACTAATTGGAAAATGACACACAGGTGCATCGGATCAAAGTGTTGGTAAGGGCTGTCACACAATCAACTGGTAATGCAATAGCAAATATTGGCTGAAGGTAATTAGAACAGGAAAGAACAAGTACCCTTCGTTTTCAACAAAAGAGCATTTAGCAGTGGGGAATAGTGGTCTAAACATTGGGGTAGTTTGATTGGCTATTGGGAAATTTCCCCACTAGTTTGCTTGTTAAAACACACCCTTCTTTGAAGTAGTGTAGCCAGGAAGGGCAAGGGAGCGGCCGCTCTTCTAATGATTAAGGGTTCGTTTTCAGGAAAAACCTAAGTCAGCAACGAAATCAATACATTGAAGGGCAGCTATGAAACAGCAAGTACAGAAAATGTGTTGATGGGTCTCACATTCAAATTAATAACCTTAACTGCTGTTTTCTATTTGCGTAAGCAGGGCTGCAGCTAGGAGTTTTCTTTGGGGGTGCCGCTTCCTGCCTTGCTTTGTTGGGATATTTGCTGATCGCTATCACTCCTTCCATTTCGTAGCAAATGATGCTTTAAACTGGCTAGGATGGATCTTTTCCAACTCATTTTTAGCTCTAAAACCATAAAGCCAGCTTTTCTTGACAAGAACCTTTCCCTAATGCCTTAGTTAATTCCTGATACTACACTGTTTCATCCTCCTCTTCCTGGTCCTCAGTCCTGCCTTGTCCACCTCCTCAACCCCGAACTTTTTTGCCCCTAAGATGCAGCCCTGGCTACGCCTCTACTGCATTGCTATCTTGTCTTTGCTATTTTCAACACTATTTTTCATTTCATCAACAGTTATCAAACTGAAAATTCACTTGATTTTAAGATTGATCGCAGTCTTTGCTCTCTTGGAAATAGTCAGTGCATTGCTATCTTATCTTTGCTATTTTCAACACTAGTTTCATTTCATCATAACTTTGTGTAATCTGTATAATTTGTTGACTTTTGATCTCTTTTAGCATCAATGCATTCTGAATCTATTATTTCTTCCCTACTTCTTGAGTAGGGTGGTCATATTTTGACTTTATCTTTCAACAGTTTTGGTCTAAAAATTTAAATTTTTGACCTAATTGTGACTTCTTTTCTTCCGAATAAAACCGTTCATGAACTCAAAATAGGAAAATTCAATACACTTTCAGTATTTTGCTTGGACATGTTCTCCACTAGTTGCACCAAATCCCAGCAGCATGAGATAACAGTTGAATCGTCAAATAGAGGCTCTTATAGAAACAATCTGCTTTGCTTATTCTGTCAAATTTGATTATGATTTCGTTAACATCTTGGAAATAGTCAGTGCATTGCTATCTTGTCTTTGCTATTTTCAACACTAGTTTTCATTTTATCAACAGTCATCAAACTGAAAAGTCACTTGAATACACGACTGATCGCAGTATGAGAGCCCAGCAGATCAATCTCAGCTATACAACAGGTGATTGTGAGAAGCTTGAATTCTCAAAAATTGCTCCACAAGCTGTCAATTCAATCAATGAAGATACCGTGAAAATATGACATTTGATTTATGACCACAAAAGCATTTTTTCTTAACATCCATATTGTTGCACTAAATTACTTGGTTATTTTCATTGCCTGGTAATTCAGAAGTAATACTTAGTTTCACATTTGTAAGTCTCTTATCTCCATAATTTAAATGTAGCTCTTTAACAACTTGTACAACGTGGCCTAGTAGTAGCTGGATAAATTTGTATGTAGAAAATTTATCCATTCATTTTCGCTTTAGCTTGTTGAAGGCGGCGTCTTCAATACGTTTCATATACACAGTGAAATTTTTTTCAGCTAAGGAAAAACTGCTGATAAGATGTTAGAAAGGCAATTTTTCCACTAGCTCAATTTTGAAAGGTGTTTACAGACTTTTTAGCTTACTTGGAACACTTTTGCATCGTTGAGTCCATAAGTAACAACCATGTTTCTCTATCTGGCCAGGTATTTTCCCGAGGCGGTTTTGAAATATCAATATTTATCCATCAAATCTAATTTCATTCTTTGATACCGATGACTGAGTATTAGCTGCCATATTTTAGATGTAATTTTCGCAGGGCAATGGCCAGTGCTGCAGGGCAAAAACCCTGACACACCCTCCTAATGAGACATGGAAGTTACTCCCTCGGTTGCGAGTAAACGAGGAAAAAGTTTTGTGCTTTTCCTGGCTCACTCGCAGTAGGGTCAATATGCCAGTTTCCATTCTTGTTTACAAATTTAGTGAGTTGCATCACCGACTTAAGCTTAATGCGTACACGCTTCTTTTTCAATGAACCTAGCTCAAGGTCTAGTTCTTTAAAGTTCCTTATTTCTGGATCTCTTTTTATCAAGTTCTAGCACTAACAGTTTCTTAATAGTTCCTTTTGCTGCACATATAGCGTCATAGAAGTCAATTAACGTTGTGTAATGGTCGTTGCGCACTGTAGAGAACAAAATATGGAGTATGACACTAAGCAACTACACTTTCTCTTCTTATAAATAAGTTCTTCCTGTTTTTAGACTATTAAACAAACTCATTGAAATTGAAATCTTTGAATTTTTTGATTGGATCCAGTGCGTTAGTGGATCATGCCTTCGTCCGGCCCTGTCGCGAGTGCTAAATCGAGTCTTGTATAAACATTTTACTTTGACCATGTAGCTTTACTATTTATTGCACAACTTACGTGATGATGAATATATCACAGTTGTAGAAACATCAAGGTTCGAATCAAAGTTAGAGTGTATAGCTCGTTGTATGGTAAATGAAAGTTCTCGCTTTATTTGAACACTGCAACTGCATGTCTGCCCAAACTGAGTACAAATTGGAAATCGAGTCACCAGGCGGTTATTCAGTCCCTCACGATGTATGATAAAGTCGATAAATAAATTTGATTTTTACTATGTTTACATTTCCTGTTGCCAGGGGCGGATCCAGAGCTGGACTTTGGGGGGGGCATTTGATTGAGTTTATTGTCTTTTTCATGAGAGAATGTGCTTAACACATTTTGCTATAGAAATTATTACCTTTTGGTAAGGGCAGTAGTCCATTTGGCCCTCCTGTATTCACCCCTGGCTGCTGCTTCTTCTAAGTTGAAGGAGTTCTGAGTCATTTTTGAATTGAGACATATTAACTTAGCACAGTTTTTAGCACCAATTATCATAGTTCGTTAAATGAACTGAGACATGAACCATATTTGGAACTCTTGACGTTTGCACCAATTCTGTAGCCATAAATATGGAATTTTATGTAATCTGTATAATTTGTTGACTTTTGATCTCTTTTAGCATCAATGCTTTCTGAATCTATTATTTCTTCCTTACTTTTTGAGTAGGGTGGTCATATTTTGACTTTATCTTTCAACAGTTTTGATCTAAAACTTTAAATTTTTGACCTAATTGTGACTTCTTTTTTTCCGAGTAAAACCGTTCATGAATTCGAAATAGGAAAATTCAATACACTTTCAAATATTTTGCTTGGACATGTTCTCCACTAGTTGCACCAAATCCCAGGAGTATGAGATAACAGTTGAATCGTCAAATAGAGGCTCTTATAGGAACAATCTGCTTTGCCTATTCTGTCAAATTTGATTATGATTTCGTTAACATCTTGGAAATAGTCAGTGCATTGGAAAGCTGCATTCAGTAAACCTAACCTCCTTGCTACAGCAGATATGGTAAAGCGTATGGCCTTACGATTTGGAGTTTCAAGGCAGCAGCCTTACGAATGAAATAAATTTGCCCAGTGTTAGTTGCATCCACTTTCCACATTGAAACGCAGCCAATTTTAAGATGGGAATGCGCACCATCTAGAATCTCTGAAGCATTTGACTGCACCACTTTACCTCATCTGAAGTCCAGCTATAAGATGATCAAATGCGTGAACGAAAAGTTTATAAGGGGATTCCATAAAGTGTCACGTCCGGAGCGCATTTATTTTGAATGAACACACATTTCCTTTGGTCAAGTCGTTTTTAGCACATTATAATATCCTTTGTTTACTACTAACCAACATCCAGCATATATCACTCAGTTAAAATAGTACTTCATTTTCAGGTAGCAAGTGAAGAAGGTCTTTGTGTCCCGTTCTGAACGTATCGAATGTCCTTATAGCAATCTGAGCAGCAAAGTGTGCCAAGCAAAATGCATATACCATGCACGTAAATATGCCAGAACACGTTACATTCAATTTTTGCATTTTTTGACCATATCTTTTACATTACACGCTAAAATTTTTTATCGTAGCTATTAGTTTCGACCTTATTCTAAAAAACAAGAATTTTTGACTTATCTTACCAAATCTGCGTTTTAGACTTTTAGACCGCCCCAATCGTCAAAACAGTGTCTTAAATTTCGGATGGGTTGTATTTAAAAGAAGGCATTGCTTGCAGTTTATGCAAATCTCAACGAAGCTACACTTTAATGTAATGACCTCTTCTTTAGCAATGACCCAGAAATACACAATTACCTTTACGCCTATTGAACTTCAATGGATATGCACTCAGGGACACACTCACATGCAAAGAGGGTAACTACGAAAGCTAAAAGAGGAACTTCACATACAAAGTTGTGCGCAATAGAGGGAAAGTTCCTCCTGCCCCCCACCAAGCTCCTATGACTGTGCATGCACTTTTATGCATATTGAAAGTGCTTGAAAAACGTTCACATCACGACGACAATGACACACAAGCACAGGTACAGGTACAGAGATAGACACATGCACACATAGTCTGATCGGCAGGGACGCCTACGTATACCAAAAGCAGGAAGGGTGAGGGAGAAGTTTCCTCTGAGGGCTAGCTTATGTATATGCATGCTCGTCCAAAGGGATAGACTTTGTTCTACAAGTTCTCTTTTAGAAGAACAGTGTAACAGTGTTTAGTATGTTGGTCTCATAGTTATAACATGCTAAGATGGGGGTCAAAAAATTTTCTTCAACCAAGCTGTCTACAACGCCAGAATATGTCCCTTCACGAGATATGAGAGATGGAAGGAGCTCAGTATAAGGGCAATTCTTGCCACCCTGCCCCCTATGAAAGCGATCAGAGGAGACACCTGTCTCTTATGCCCCCAGCGGGGGCGTCCTTACTGATCAGTGCTTCTACATTTGTTCGACTGGGTTTCCTAAAGCTTTCAGTGTTTTGAACAAAACGTCCTTGTCAAAATAGAGCTCTTTGCTTGCTTTTTCCTTGAATCTGGTATGCCTTTTAATCGTTCAAGTGATGTACAACTCAACTTCCAATGTCTTTCCTCACCAGGATGCTTTGATGTAAAAACGCTAAGTTCAACTCTGCCAGAATGATTAGAGCAACAACAACAACCTACAAGTCTTTAACTTCTTTAATAACGAAAAGGCATGAAACAAAGCCAAAAAAGATGCCCTGAAAGCTTTTAGAATATTGTGGTATTGACTAGCGACTATTTTATATCAGTACTTATATAGGTCAAATAGCCATAAATGGTGATGTTGAAGTTTTTCTATAACTTGGATCAGTAACAGCAACGTTTCAAAGCTTAAAATGCTAAAAAAGATCCTAGCTTGAAATATTCTGGAACAGAATCTTACAACAACGAATTGAAATTAGAAAGTCTTGACATGTTCTATGGATTCTATGCCAAGGGTAAGTCTTTAAATTCAAACAGTAATGTATAGTTTCATAGCTTGGTAGGTATTTTTGGCGAGCATGTAGCATCAGCTTCTGTTGCATTTGCACTAATTAGGTTTACTAGCGAAATTAGATTTTTATCAATCTTCACATAAGATGCAAAACAAGAGGAGGATTTGATGCTGGAACGAGCTTGCATCAAGTCAACCAAATTAGCGATCTTCAATGATCCACTTCTCTCGGTTTTGATTGTCTTCAGAGAGCTGAATATTCTTTCAACCCCAGCATTGCATGACGGCAAAGAAGAAACCCCTTCAACAATCTCATCAAATTGGCATATCTTTTGGAACCCTTAGAGCGACGAGCTTCGTTAACAAGTTCCTGATAATCTGATCAATCCATATCTTCCCTAAGTCCATTCTTTGTAGCATGATGTCTCCGCTCTCTATCAAGACTGCTAATACCATCAAGTATATTTCCATGCATGGAGGTTCAGCAACTGCTACTCATTGTAAGGATGGTGGATCGAAAGTTCCTGCTTCTTCATAAAGAGTCGCTTCCGCGATACCATAAATTCACGAATCTATTTCTAATCTTGATTTGATCTGCTTCTTTGTAACTACCGCAAAATTACAACAATCTATCAAAAATGTGTTTAAATTAGATTCTTTTCCTCCTGCCAAGTTATTGTAAACAGGGACGCTCGCACATAAATAGGGCAGTTGCCGAAATATTTTGATAACTTCGAAAATGAAAGGGAACTTTACTTCCAAACCAAGTGGAAGTTTCTTGAACAGTGCATTTCCAAAAAAGTCCTTAGAAATCAGAGAATTTCTTTGATTTTTTCTGGGAAATTTTCATTTCCGTTTTTCTTTTATGAACAGCAGCACTTCCTTAAAAAAAGGAAATTTCCTTGAAAGTGGAACCTATGATTCGTATCGAAGCCTCTCATGCACGTAACTGGAGGAAATGTCCTAGAGGGAAAAGATGGGTGTTAGATTTATTTAACACTAGTTAGTATCGGGAAGCTCTTACTGTATGTGCCAAATCATAGTCTTGCTAGGAATCTTGAGATACTTGAGGGACTGGTGGCAATGGAGCAAGAGGTGACTCGACACTCTTGGAGATGCTATCTGGAAATCATAAAGACGAGTTGCCTCTGCTTTGCCTTGTACCCACCCATTCTCTTTCTCTTGTCTTTATATTGATTTATCTTCTTCTATTCCTCCGCTTCTTCTCTTTCTGTTCTTAACTTCCTTCCTCCTCGTGGTTCTTTTTCAAACCGCTATGAGGCAGGTTCATTGCTATCTTTTTTGGCCATACATTAACTGTTTCCTGGGCCAAGCGCGGAAGTTAAAAGGATTATATTATCCAGGCAAGCTAGGGCAATGCACACCCTCCCATTATCTTGAAGCTCACAAGGCATTGTCCTGCCAATTAACTCATTTTGAAGGTTCAAAGGTATTACTTGGTTATAAAAATCTCTAGGTCACCGTAATGCCACGATTAAACGACCGTGTTGAATGTTGATCACCATGTGGTCACATCAAGCTATGGACATATAATTATGACAGCATGAATTGTTCAGTCTGTGAGTGAGATAATGAACGTCAAATACACATCTTGCATTGAGATTATTACTAGAAATCACAGTGTATGAACTTCTTTCTTTGTGTTTGCTACCTATACGATTAATAGAATTGGAGACTTTCTGGGTACGATATATTATCACAGTTGTTTCTAATAGATAACTTTGATTAGGTATGAACTGGGAAGGTAACTATTGCAGAGAAGAAAGCACAGCGTAAACGTATAATGGTCAGAACTGGACATTGTCTGGTTAATTCAAAAATAATATTTCAAAAGCTAGAGAACTATTACCATTTCCTGCAAACGAAATAACTGAGAAAGCGAGAACGAAATTGGAAGCCCAGTAAAAGCTCATAGGAGGCAGAAAGGCAGGGCATTTGCTGGATAAAATAGAACGTTTTTCCTCTCAAAGTTTTCTCTTCGGATTCCTTGCCAGAAAAACTATTCGAACAGATTAAGACTTTAAGCCTGTTAAAATCTGTCGCAAATTCAATATGGAGAACATTTTCAAACTGTCGGATTCTTAATACTGTCTTGGCAATTATGAAGTGATATAATCTTCTAATATGAGATGTTTGTTGTACTGAAGTGTCCTGTTTTTGATCATAACTAATCACTGAAAAATTCAAAATGGTGTTCTTAAGGTGGTAGCATTAAAAAAAGTCGAGAATTTTGACACTTTGTTCAATGCTACCAAAGTTGTCGTGGTCAGAAACTTTCCACACGATAAACGTAGTTTATGCTGAGCAACTATAGTTTTCAGTACGTTTCAATAAGTAACGTCACGGATTTTGCAATGTATCGGGCTACTTAGCAATGCTTGGACTGAAGCAATAACGATGGAGGATACACAGATACTTCCACTAGGATTTATAAAAGCAGAGTAGTTCAAATAACTTTTCAGCTTTAATGACGGACAGCAAACCTTTAAGACGCTTGAGACTGTCCTCCTTTCTGTGGGATTTCTTCGAACGTAGGACCACAATTTACAATGTTAGGGCTGGTTTCCATATAATTGTAAGCATGTTTGCATATCATCGGCAGGTGCTTGCGATGGATCTCCGATGGATCTCCGATGGTTCTCAGGCAAATATTTTTAATGAAAACGCTCTTGTTCCGACGTCTGCGATGCATCGGGGACTTCGTAGCAGCATCGTGAAAATAGAACCATGTTCTACTTTTCGATCGTTAGGATGCTTTCCCGGCATCGCTGATGGCTTTCAAGTATATGGAAACACTCATCTGAGATGCTTCGGCGATGACCTTTCAGTTTTTTTGTTCCACGTGGCATGAATCATCGAAATCAGATAACTTCAATTACAATACGTTCTACGAAATGCTTACATACAAACTTCCTAGATCATCTCTATTTGGTTACAGTTAAAAGTGAAGAAAGCCTCTCTTATTGAAAGCATCCAAAGTAAGTTTTTAAGAGATAATCTGGATATATTTACTAACATAATCCAACAACAATTCAATGTAAATATTGACAATGGTATTTTTCCTATTGAACTTAAAAAAAGGTGAGGTAACATGTGTATTCAAAGCAAATGACCAGATGATAAACAGCAATTACAGGCCAATAACCATTCTGCCTGCCGTTGCTAGAGTTTACGAGCGTTTAATGACAGAGCAAATGATAGCTTACTCGGAAACTTTCTTGTCACCATATCACCGTGGATTTCGCAAGGGCTATAATACTGAACATGCACTTAAAGGAGTTTTGAAAAATGCAAATCAGTCCTGGACAAAAAAGAATTCGCAAAAGCAATCTTGATGGACTTCTCCGAGGCGTTTGATTGTCTACATCATGAACTGCTTATTACAAAAATGTCTGCTTATGGATTTAGCTGACCAGCTCTCAAGCTACTTACATAAGAGGCGGCAGAGGATTAAGATCAGTCACTTTGAAACAGACCTCTCTAGGAGTTCCTCAAGACTCGGTTTTGGGACCCCTGCTTTTCAATATATTCATTTAGGAATTCCTTTACCTGTTGAATAGCACTGACATTTGCAACAAATCTCAAGTGCCAATTAAACGGGGTTCCTAATAGACGGGGAGGTCGGAAAAATTTCCGAAAGTTAGTAAACGGGGGAGATTTGAATTTGAGTGACGGCTTTAAATGAATGTGCAAGGACGGTAAGAACAAAAGCAGGTTGTCATAATGCATAAAACTAAGATATGTACAGCAATACGCTATTTTGCGTTGGAAAATGATCATATATAGTAGTAACAAGAAGGAAAATGAAATGACGGGTTTGTAAAAAAGGTCAATTTCCCTAAAATTAATAAACGGGGGGGGTCCTAATAACGTCCTTGGGGTTGGAAAAAGTTGAAAAAATGATGAGCGGGGGGGACGTCTATTTGAAACCTAAGAGTGTGCAGATGGTACTACTATCTTTGAGTATGGTTCAGATATGTGCTCAATCTTAAAATCACTTGAGGACGATACCTCCTTGTTATCTCTTTGGTTTGAAAATAACTATGTGAATGTAAATGAGGACAACAGTCATTTAATTGTCTTCGGGAGTAAAGACGAAGAGGTATCTGCAAGTATTTCAGGATCTTTAATACAGGACAGTGATGATGAGAAACTTCTAAGGGTGACACTCGACAGAAGACTGAATTTTAAAAATTACATTATTAATCTTTGTAAGAAAGCTAGCCAAAAGCTACATGGACTGGCAAGAGTATCAAAATATATGGAAAAGTATAAGAATTAGCCATGACTTCTTTTATGTCACATTTCAGCTATTTTCCACTTGTTTGGATGTTTCATGATAGGAAATCTTATAACAAAATAAACAAGATTCATGAAAGAGCCCTGAGAATCATACGCAAAGATAGTACTTCAAACTTTGGGGGTCTGCTAATTAAAAATAATTCAATGTCTGTTCACCAGAGAAATTTACAGCTGCTCCTTATTGAGATTTATAAATCCATCAACAATTTGAATCCATCTTTCATGGTAGAAGTATTTGTTACCAATGTTGGGCCGTATAATCTTCGTAGCAGCACTAATCTTGTTTTACCCAAAGCTAGGACAAACCTGTAGGGCATTGATACTGTCAGTTCTGTTGGCCAAACATAATGGCAGACTCTTCCGAAAGAAATCAAAGAGTCCCAAACATTGGAGGTCTTCAAAAGAAATATTAAGGCCATACCTCTTCATTGCAGCTGCAAATTATGCAAAAGTTTTATTGTAAATTTATGATTTTTATAAGTACTTTGTTGTCGTATTTTCTTTATAGTTGGATTTAATTATCTTAGTGCTATTATAGTTACTATCTTTAAAGAAATTGCTTGTATTATATTTTATTTACATATGGACCACAATGATGGCAAAAACTCTTTATACACCTTGGTTATTCGTATGGAAGCGGACCCGTAACTCCATTTGCTATTCATCCGTAAAACATGCGCATATGAACGGTAGAATCAAATGCATGATTAGTGACTTTATTTCTTTGAATTTGTGTGTGTATTTAAGTTCAGGGCAATTCAAAATGTACGTACTTCCTGAAAGGGGAGAGGTTACCCGAAAAAGCGTGCGAAAGTGTACAAAGGAGAAGGGGTTCCTCAAAGACGTATGTACACTCAAGTACTTCTCGCATGCTGAATACTTGAAAAGTGCAGTTTCGTACCGCCTCCATGTCTGCCATGTTGGCAAGTATTATACACCAGGTCCCCTTGACTGTTATAAAAAACTGTGCTAGCTTTAGATTTTTCGGGTTTTTATTTACTTTTCGCATTATGAAAATTGTGTGATAAACAATGGATTTGAATATCTAGTTGAGGGGATGTTTTCATACAAGTAAGTTGCTTAAAATTACGATAAAATAGCTTCTGTTTCGCTCTTCATGTTTCTTGCCTTTCTTTATCTCATTGAGATTTACTCTTTTGCTGGCTAGGCCGACAAAAACAGTTTCCAACAATGAATCATCACATTTTTTCCTGACCCTACCGTTGGAATAAAAAGAGTTACGGATCCGTTACTTACTAATTTTGAACGGGCCTTGTATTAGATTTGCGCATCTGTACATGTTTTTCGGACGAATAGAAAAAGGAGTTACGGATCCGGTGCCGGATGAATAATCACAGCAAACTTTATGTGAGATTAGTGTTTATTAAGATTCAAATAAATGCTTGGGAACTGTAAAATTCAGAGCTTTTGGATAATTGTAGCTGATTGCGTGCCATATTTTGTTACTTTAAACAGCTAACTAGGGCTTACTGCGAAAGTGAGAATTGTTGATCATAAAGTAATATTTCAGAATTCCTTTGAGCTGCTATTAACAATTTGTGCAATGTACATTATGTCTTTTTAGTAAATTAATCTTAGAAATGGAAAATATATTCTCTCTGGGGTGCTTTGCTCACAATTTTCCTTGAAATTTCTAAGATGGCAGACATACTACAGATTCTGCTTGTACTTACTTACCAACTGTAAGTTGATGCTCCAAAGTGAGAGGATTACTTGGCTGTTTAGCAATCTGTGTACTGCTTACAAATACCTTTATGTTCCAGTAAATGTTCTATAGAACTAGTTGTTCTGAAAAATGCCATTCAGTTTCTTTTTAAAGTACATTATAATTTTCCTATGTCTAATACATGCTACAATCGCCAACATACCAATGTATCAATATAATAGTCACAGCATAATTTCTTAAGATCTATGGTTGGAAGGGATTCCTAACATGAAACCAGTATTTAGACCAAATTCTATTACCTTCCAATTGTTGCTGTTAAGGGTCAGACCTTACTACCAGGATTAATGTCAGTGAAAAAGAGGTACAGTCTGTATTGCACATCAGTATCAACACGGCTCATAGCTTTTTCGTAAAATGGTTTGCATAAATGTTTATTTGATTTCATTTTCAATTAAAAGAACTGTACTTTATGACCCATTGAGAACTCAGCTTTAGTTGCCCATTACTAACTGGTATGAATTTTCTGCTAGATTGACTTAAATTATGTCATTAGATTTCAATTCAAGAGTCTTCTGTGGAACTTTCTGCAAAATATTGCTACTAAACTATTTCTGTAAATTTTCTCTAATACCAAACATAAGCTACAAGCTAAAAATCTATGTCAAATGTGGTGGTAAAAGTGTTATACAAGTAATAGGTATCCCACAAAAAATTGAGATATTTTCTTTGCAATCAATTTAGTTTTTAAATAACGTTCTGCATTGAAAATATCACAGAAGATCCGGCAGAATGACTATATGAAAATATAGAACATAACCTAACTATGAACTTGGAAAATCAAATGATGATGCTTTCAAACCTACAGGAACACAGGTTACAAAAAGAGGCAAGTACAAAAGTAGACTCTGATTTGTGGTAATATAGGAGCTTTTTAGAGCTTGTGAGTTCGTATGTTTCTGCATTTTTGGCCAATATGCCAAACATTAGCCAAATATAACACTCTAATTATCATATCTAAGTAAATAGAGGCTAATTTTGAACAAACGTTTAGGGGACATTTGGTCATAGAGAAATCTTTGTAGCACTTTCATCACCGATAGTACCTCTGCAGTGGGATGAGATAGGTAGCGGCATATTCGTGCCACGCTAGAGTAACTTGGAGATGACATTAATTCAATGTTTACATTGGAGAGGTTTTCTTTTACAGTACATATCATTACCTTCAACCAAGTGCTCAGCTGAAAATTGAATACAAGGTTTGATGCAGTCTAAGATACCTTCTGCATTTCAAGATGCAACTGGAAATCACATTTCTGCTGTTAGGAAAGCTATTGAACTTGAATCTATAATTTGGCAAAGTTTGAACAGGTATCTAAAGTACCAAGGTATGAAGTAAACACTAATATCTGAGCAAATAGTTTTCAAATTACTTACAGTACCAATATTACCCTGGATACTCAACTTACCCCTCAGGGTGAAAATGATTGGTAAAATATACAAAAAAATTGTTGCATCCTAAGTGATTTATAGAGCAGTGAACTCTTAAACTCCATTTCTTGACAACAGGGTTTTATATTCTCGGTACAATCAAATAGGCCTTCCACAGGTCTTAACTGTACTTTCAACTTCCAGGTTAATAACCTCATGGAAATATAATTTTGCCATCTTTTCTATTTGAGGAGTAATGCCCAAGACAAAAAGTTCTCTTCACTTGAGATGGTTCTCTTCATTGGTTTTGTTGCTGGCTGTGTAATCTATTATTGAGCTGATTACGCGTATTTCTTGCAAAAGAAATTGACAAATCTTGCTTTTGTGAAGTATCTCTCCTTTTATTTGCAGTCCATACAAATTCATCCCATGCAGATTACATTGCTTTTTCATTTTCAAGCTCCGATGTAATACTTTTAAGAAATTGATGTTGGTCTAGGAATGACACAATTATCTTCTGTCGTTCAACAATTTGTACAAGTGGCTTTCTATCGACATTTTCTGTTTCCTCATGAACAGTGTATCTGCATTCGTCTTACAATTCATTGATCAAGGTGCAAAGTAACTGCTTCTATTCTTTGCACATGCGAGTTGACATTAGTGAAATCTAGGCCATGTCTTTACACAAACATCACACTAAATTGGTGCTTTCATGTAGAAGCTTGTGGATATATTTCCTTTTTGTATGCTGCCAAATCTGGCAGCAAGCACTGATTGAGCGAGAAATTAGGTTGTATTGTCCACCACGATATGTGTACTCATGCTCGCCGACGCGATGATAGTATATGGTGAATTTTCAGTGTGTCCTGGGTATGACGTCACAAGCCGTAAGCTGGAATTCGCACTTGAAATGCCAAAATAGTGAAGTTTGAGGGCTCATAATTTTTTTCTATATTAGTTATGATCATATGGTTTGCAGCATGATGATCGCAGTAAACAGGTACATTAGAAGATGTGAAAAAATGAATACTAAAATTTTCTATGCATAAGCACTTAAAAGCAGGAGCGGATCCAGGTAGAACTCTGACCAGGGTTCAACCAAAAGCCCGTGGGCGTGGCAATATGGGTGTGGTATTAAGTGTGGGGCTTGATAAACGTGACTCGCTGAAATCCAGCAATAGTTCAGTTGAATGCGTGACTTGTTACAAAAAATAAACAGTTGAAAACGGAACTAGTGTTGCGCGGAAGTACAATTTAGCACAACAGCCAAATGCAAAGTAGGAAGCGTTCATAACGTTGAGTTGAGAGAAAAGGGGCACCCTCACAAAACAAAGAGACAAATCTATTAGCTGCAAAGGGGGACCTTACCAACAGTATTATGAAACTTGGGAAGGTCACGTGCCCCCTGTACCCTAGTGCTCCTACGTACTTGGTTAAATGGCTGTAATATTATTTAAACAATAGAAGCGACTTACCTCACTGGTGGTATACCAGGGTATTTGGGTTCTTTGACAAGCAGGAAACTGTAGCTCTGAGAACTAACGTCATGGATTTCTCTAATAGATTCAGACATTTCTAAAATCTCAAAGTAATTGTCCATTCTCACTAAAAACACTCGAAAACAACCACCATTCTCGCTTCGAGGGCACTGTTTCAACATCAACAATATCACGTATAGTCTTCATGTTGACATAGTCGAGCCCTGGTCACGGAGTATTGTGATTGGCTAAGAAAAATTGAGCTCTGGTCAGGGCGATGTTTCAGTGGATGAAAGAATATTTACATCTGACCAGGGGCTCGTCCCAAAATTGTTTTCAAAATATAGAGATCTGATTGGATCCAGGGTAGTTGAGCCTCTGTATATTACATACCCACCAATGCTCGGAAGGAATGCAGCATGTGATAGAAAAGCTGAATACTGATTTGGAGAGGGTACTACCAATGTGATAACTGATTGGATAATGCTTTTTTCGTGGTCCTCAAACGACACCTGGCATCTTAGAGGTGGTTATTCTGAGAAAGACTGAAATAAGCAGCGATAGGGCTTTATTAGCATTGTCAATGAGGAGTAAATACTTCTGAATGCTTTTGATAATTCCAGTTTTAATTCAGCCAGCTATTTGGGATTGAAAATCTTACCAGTGCTCAAGCCCTGTTAGCTCTGGTCTGGATCCGCCACTGCTTTAAAGTGCATCAATCCACATCATACCAACACAAAACACATCAAAATCATAGAGATAGATTCCTATTTTTTCAAATCGTTGTTGTAGCTTCACTGGGTAGCTTCACTTTTGCCTTTTACTTCAAAATCTTCGATGCCGTTAGCTATTTCTTCATCGCTACTATTACCATACTCTGCGGTAGCGACGAGGTGATAAACGAAAATGATTATCCAACGAGCAAACCTAGTAAGCCATTTGGGACTACTGTTCTACGAACGAGTGCTCACCATGGTGCTCACCATAGAAATACTAGGACTAGAATGCGCCGTCTCTTGTTCTCGCAGTCATAGGATAGTTAATCTATGTACAGGCAAGACGACAGCCCAGTGAGGGCAAGAACGCAGATCACACCGAAGTGTCTTTTTCACAAACCCATGGGATTGCGATGATAAGATCACGGTTAATTGTGACAAGAGCATACTTTCATCGAAAGCTGACATTATTTTTACCGTTTAGTTAAATTAACGAGAAATAGTTTTTCTATAAATTAGTGAACATGTTATCGTAACAATATGGTAAAATGATGTAAAGAAAATGAACATGACACATTTGATCTGTGATCTACACTTGATTTAACCTTTCCTATAGACAATCTGATTGAACTATCATGAGTTGAATCATTGTTTTCAACCAAAGGACTTGAATTTAGAACTTTTTCGAAGGATAGCATTAGCCTGAAACTGCAGGTAATAAGAATACCTACAGATCTGAGTATTGCTACTTTCCTCATTGTGAAAATTGTTCAAATGCGAATTGGGTGACTCTCAGTGTACATAGATGTGGTTTCTAGTTTCTTTCAGTACAGAAAGTGTAGCAGCAAGTTTATTTTCTTGATAAAAGGATACCTTAATACAGAGTGAATTTCTAGCCAGTTTATCTACACAAGGTATTACATTGCAACCTGAATAAGATTTCAACAGCAAATTTCAATGCTTTTCACAGAGTAGGAGGGGTGTTGCAGCGGTAAAGTCATGAGAAACATATGCATCATATAATCCTGTGGCGCACTCTGGATAACTATTGGATTCCAAAAGTGTCTTAGCAACAAATCAAGAAATATAATATAAACATCAGTATACCATATGCCAGATGACATCAAAAAGAGTAAATTTCAGTTGGAATATATAAAAGCAACTATATTTGGGGAAACTTGGGTCAAAGACATGCCATTTTCATCTTTCAAATGCAATGACATCAAGCTTCAGGCTTTTGATTTCATTGCAGCTATTGATATTTATTGTTAGATTGGCATTTCTACCATACTTGCTCTTCAATTTCAGTGTATCAGACTAGTCATTTATCAAAATATAAAGTCACATGTTCCTTTGCTTTCTTCCAAGCCTTTCAGTTTTATCTTCCTTTCAGTTTGTATTGCTGCAGACACAGAATGACTAAATATTTGTGTGCCAAGTCAAACCTTCATTTAGTTATTTTCTCACCTATGATATTGAGATCTTGTTATATTGTCAAAATATAGTGTACCTTTTGCTCTTTATAACAGAGAAGAATTTGCTCTAAAAAATATTTACCAATCTAATGGAACATTTTAATGGACTCTGTAAATGCAGTGATGTACCAATACACTTTCTATTGGAGAGGGGGTCCGTTTTAACCTATTGACTAACTATTGTCTCTAGAATAAAAGAGTTACAGAAAATACTGTGGCCAATTCTCTTGCAGCATGGCTGACTTTTGACCAACTTTCTTGCAATTTTGGCAAAGTTTTGGGGGGACATAACACCCCACATCCCCATCAGTACATTCCTGGTTAAGTGCTTTTACAGATGACATACTAGTGCATTTGTGGCAAGATCATCAAAATCTTTCCATAATCAACTTAACCTATAAACTTTGTTAAATTTTGGTTTCCATCCTGTCTCTTTACTAGCGTTCATTTGATCAGTAATTATTTTTAAATCTGACTTACTGGCTTTTGCAAGCTCTGACATTTATAAAGGTGGCTGCTTCAGAAGCATATGCTCTCCTTAAGTTCTAACAGACTAGTTTGTTTCAGGGGTGAAATTCTGGGCTCTGGGGGCACAGCTCCCTTGTCAAATTTATGGAGGGTTTAAGGGTGCATCCCCCCTTTTAACAGAGTCATTGAAAGTTGTTCTTAAATTTTTCTATTTTGCTCAAGATTTGCAGACTCATTTCAGTAATTGTTCACAATACAAATTATTGCTATTGCCGGACACAACTTCGGTGCTGAGTGGCATATCAAGGAATGAATTTGAGATCCTTTGCAGGATGCTAGAGGCTTTCGTCTTCAAGATTCTGATCTGAGCTTCCTTTTTTAAAAATTCAGTCTTACACCTTGGTTTCTTTGGTTTAAGAATGAATGGATTTCCGTCGCAAGCATGAAGATTCAGACTATTCTTTGTTATTTCTAATATATTATGAATTATATGTGATGCCAACTGATCACAGTAGTTAATCAGTGCTAAGAATCTTAATTGTATTAGGTACGAACTGAACAGGGAGTGCTGAAAAGTGAACAAATAGGTGGCAAACGTAATATGTGTTTTGGCTTCTTTCGAACATAAAATACACCCAACAATGCATCAGTAACAAAAAAAATCATTGAAACATAGGCGTCACTAACGAAATTTGTTTATCTAGTTTTGTTTGAAGAAAACAATTTTTGAATTGAAGCCCTATGGTTCATAGGTCTACCTTGAATCTTTGCAGTAAAGCAGACGAGTAAGTTTCTCTATCCATTAATAGTCTATAAAATATATCATTCACGCCTTCCCATCGTCCGTACCAAAAATACCATAGACACTGGCAGGCTTCACAATAGCCAACTGAAGTGTGATACTGGCGCTTCAGGTTTTTGCCCTCTTAAACTACCATTTTAGATCCCCAAAGAATAACTAGGTCACGTGATGGACCCAGCATTCTAGTCATACTATTTCTATGGAGTTCACTAACTCATGCATATTTAATGAGGTACTGGCCTGAGACAATAGATTTATATTTCGTGCATGTTTACATGACGAGATATAATTGCATGGCGCCAACTTTTTGAAAATATACAGAGCAAAATCTACTCGACTCGAACTTTGTCATGCAACCTGCAAAGAAAACCAACATAATTTATCTTACATTTAGCATACTTTCTTTAGGTTGTGGACTTGGTTTCGCTACCATCAATTCCATTGCTAATAGGCAACACAATGTAAGTGTAAATTAACGCATGGCAACATAGTATGCAACTTGAGGTAGTATCGTAGACAGTAATTTCTTTCCACCAACACAATCAGCCAGGTATGGATAGCCAGAACACAGAGGAAAATTACCAAATAAGGTTGTTGGATGAAGCATTTAAGAGTTACATAGATGATATGAAACCTTTTGTGCTCAGTTTATCTGATAGAAAAGGTATGAATCTATCTACCAATCTTAATCTATCGCTCAATCTAGTGGTAGATGTTTTGTTGCTGTAACATGTGTTTCCCTTTAGTACGTCAAAATGTGATTTCTTCGTATTGCATCTTAACTTGTAAAGTAGTTATTGTATTGAAATAATTATGGATTTTTACTTGAGATAGATTGATGAATAAATTAAGAGGAAATGAAAAAGTGATTGAAGATGTAAATTTTATTATGAAAGCACTGTAATGAATGTTACCATCCAGTTTCAATTGAGGATGAAGTTATCGCTTGTGCATGTCTATGCAAAAAGATCTTGAAAGGGTGTATCTATGATAAATATGACACTTTTAGATCGCCAAAGAATTGCGTTATGGATAAAGAAGCTCTGTGGACCAATAAGTCTGAATCCATTAGAACGGTGAGCTATTCATTTTCCATATTTATAAAAAGCACTATATTTGACACATTCAGTGTCCAGGAGCAGAGTACATCTTCCAGACTGCAGAGTATAGCTCAATTGCAGTTTAAATATAGGAGAGTGACATATAGCAAATGCTAATTTAGAATGGGCCCCAGGATAAAAATGCTAACCAAAAAGCAATACTCAAGGTAAAGTGATAGCCTAATGGACAATGTTAAAGTTTGTGAAAAAATGATGGAACAGAGAAACAAAAGTACATGTTTACATGGCTGCTTTAACCTGCATTTTGCCATAGTGTGTTTAGACTCAGCTGAGATGCTATTCCAGCATTTATTCCTTTAAATGAAAAGAATTTCTGGCCATTTTAAGTCTTGAATAATGGCAATAGTGAATTAATAGAAGTAGTTTAGATGGAAAGTATGATAACATCCTTGCAAATTTCCTGAAAAAGATGTGGTTAGATACAGAAGAAGCAGACCAATTAATAAATGTACAAACAACCTATGGCCTGTGGGCCAAACACAGCCCACAAAGACTTTTAATCTGGCCCATAAAGAATTGTAATGTGGCCCACTAAGAATTTATGTGCCAACTCCTGTGAATTGATGAATATTTGAGATTTTTGAAAATTGGGTTTTGTGATAGGAAGTTATTCCAAGCCTAAAGAGCACTTTACTATGCTTAACCAAAGTTTACAAGCGCATTCCCTGTAATATGATTTAATTTCATTAGATGCCCCCTGAAAATTATGAAATTTTGAAAAATGTCAACAAGACTTTGGCAAAAGACTAAGCTGAAATTACCACAATGTAGGGAAACTACATATCATTTGACAGCCATTAGGCCTGTCAATGATCAAATTTAAATTTTTATTGGTAGTTGCACATATAAGCTCATTTGTGCATGGTATTTTTGAAAAATGAAACTCTCTCAATTAATGGAAGATATTGATTAAAATGTTAAACAGATTAATCATATACAACCCATACAACTCATTATGAAAGCTGTCCATAATCTATGAATGATAAAGCTATTGCTAGGAAGTGATAACTGTTTTCTTTTAGCTTTATTCTTTCTTGATGTTGTAGATATCTTTATTTTGTGTGCATTGTATTTAGCATGAATGTACAAGATTTGTAAAAGCAGATGCTTGTGTCTGAGGTGCTACTGTGCACCAAGATGAATGGAGACAAGTATCATGATAAGGTGTTCATAAATGTTTTATTAAGTGTCTTCCATTTGTGGCCCATGACCATTGACACTAGGACTTGCCTCATAGCTAATCAGCTCTGAAATTCAACTTTATGTCTGCACTTTATTTTTTTGCCATGAAAAGTAAAAGCAATTAGTTGTTTTCAGTTGCTTGGGTTGTGGAATTAAACTGTGAGACAAATATGAAAAGTGTATTAGCTATAGAGTTCAGTTTAGGCAGTAATGCCACACCCTATCATGCCTTTCAACACCCTGACACCCATTTGTGGGTGTGCACTATCAGTTAGCAAAAGTCTTGAGTGCGCACTTGCCAAGTTTTGCAGTCTGGAAACACACCATCTATTTAAGTTCTTTTAAAAAATTACTCCTCAAAATCACATATGTGCATAAAATAGAGTTGAATATTTGCTTTTGGTAGTCTGTGATTCTAGAATGCAAGGAATGTAGCAGGGTCAACACTCAATTTCGATTGGCAATTTTTCATAGATTGAAATGTCTTAGTATTTTCTATCTTGCTTGTTGATTTTGAAGCCTAATTTCACAGTACAATGTCACAAGCAAATAATTTGCATATATGCCATTTTGAAAAGCACTCTTTTTCTCATAAATTTCTACAGGTTTCAATGCTTTGTTAAAACTCATTGCTACTTTAGATGACAAAATATATATTAAGTAATATTTCTTTGTAGGAAAAACAGGAACTTGCATGCCCAAATTCTGTTCCAGATGCTAAGGAGAGGTTCACTAACTGAACCTTTTAATGAAGAACCAGCTAATGGACCACTTCAAGTTTTGCCAGCTTATCTGGTATACTTAAATTTTTTGTTCTGCATGCAGCATGATACCTAGTCTCATGCTACTTGGCACATCTTTCGAAGTACTTAGAGCTATATGATTTTTTTATAGAGAAAGTGCATATAACATTGAAGTTTGCTTCCAGAATCATGTATGACATCTATGTCAGCCTTGGAAAAGCAGAGGATACTTTAGGGGCAATTTGGGGGTTTTTGCCACCCTAAGAATTGATATATTTACACAAGTTGCATGATTGGTTGTTCACATGTAGCAATAATTGGAAAAATTGTAGAGGCCTTGGTCCTTGTATGCAATATCTGTCAAAGTTTCTGCCAGGGATGGATCCAGAGCTGCACTTTGGGCTGGCATCTAATTCGTTTTATTTTTTTTTCATGTGAAACGTTTCTAAGCACTATTCTTTGCTATAGGAAATATTGCAATTTGGGGGATGATGGCCGCCTAGCCACCTCTTGGATCCAGCCCTGTTTCTGCATGTGCTTGGAGGCAAGGTGCATAAAGATGACTTATTGGTGTTAGAATTAATTTTTTATTGTTTTGCTACACGTTCTTTTATGCAATGAAATACAAATGAAGGTGTTTTAAGAACTTGGATCAAGCTGCCTAGTGCCTTACTCTCAGGTGTCAAATAAATGTATCCCGCTTATTAATTTTTCGATTTTTTCCAACCCCCTGGACCTTATTAGGACCCACCATTTATTACTTTTAATGAACTTTACTCTCTTTACAAACCCCTCGTTTCATTTCCTTTCTCTTTTAGTACAATATGTGCCAAATTTTCATCGCAAAATAGAGTACAGCTGTATATATTTTAGCTTTTTGCTTTATCACAACCTGTTTTTGTTATTTCCATCCTTGTATAATCATTTAAACCTTTTCTCAAGTTCCAACCCCCTGTTTATTCTCACCTCCCCATTTATTAAATTTTGGAATTTTTTCCAACATCCCTGTCTATTAGAACCCCCCCATTTATTTGGCACTTAAGAGTACATGGCTTTTATTGATTAATATCTTTGTCTTCCAAGCTTTGCATAATTCCATGTATTCCTTTCTATAATATTGTCTCATTTCATGATTTCAATTCATTAACAACATTTTTGTGCTTCCAAAACTAGTCAAAACACTTGGATGACATGAAAAGTGCCAGCAAGGCAAAATTCAGGGTATAGTGATTCTATATAAATTCTTTTTAGTTGACCTTTAAATACAACCAGTATATAATCTTATGGTGCATCTGCCAAGCAGTTCAATTATACAATGAAGTGTCTTCCATCCTCCTCTAACTCTATACTATAGTTTTCGTCATAAGACTGCTATTCCTCACTGAGATGGATATTTCTTGACCTTTGCAATGCTTGCATTAGTAAAAGTTAATTATTTGTTTTGCATTAACTGATTTCTAGATCAATTTACTGAAGATCTAATGCACCCAGAGTTTATTTGATGACTTGTGGGAAGAGTAAAGATTTATTTTTGTATCCATGCTCTTTCAATGATGCTGCAAGTTTTCCATCATTGAGGCACATTACTTTTTGTCCTACTTAGCTTTTTATTGGAATTGTCTGATATTGCAAAATAAATACCAGTTTTTCTACAACTCTGAGCTTACATTTTGAGTTTTTGATATTGCATTGGCAAGGGAAAGAGAAACAGATTGTTTTGAGGTATTACTGATTATTTTTAGGAAAAGGAAGAGAAAGCCCCTGACTGGATTAGAGGAGAATTGCCATCAACTGGTAGGCCTGTAGATGCCTGGAAGCTGCATGAGTTGTGCATTTGCATTTTTGTCAAAATAGTTATGCATATGAAATAATTGTTTTTCCCAGATGAGTGATTGAACTGTCATTACCAGTATTATTCTGTTCATCTTCATTACAGCACAAAGTATTTCACCAATAACCAAGCACATTGTAGCATTATATTTGGAATTTGAATTTGATCTCAGTAGCTTTTTGATTATTGAGTCATCATGCCACTAGCTTGATGTTTCTTTATGGGAAAACCCTTCATAGATTGCAATTTTCTCTTTTCTATTGTAGACAGTGCATTTTCAGAGCTGAGAGAGCAGAAATCAGTGCTTGATAGTGGCGGACCAGACAGCTCTGTATCTCCTTCATTCCCTAAAATGTATGCCATGTATTATTAGTTTATGTTTATTAGATCATGAGTTGTTAGCATTATTGTGTCATGAGCTGTTTAAGTTGTGGATACTATTGGATAAACATAGTTCTTGTAGCGTGAACATACTTCTCGTAGTATAATCCATTGCCCTTGGATAAACTTGGTATATGGTCTATCCAGTTGCAACTATGAAAGCTCATTTTCTTGAAGTGGTCATATTCATATCATTTGAAATTTACACATCTTACCTTTGGGCTAAGATAGCAAAGATGAATTTGCTAGCAACAATGAGCAGGCCTCATTAATAGTATTTTGTGCCTAATTGCACAGGTCTGAGAAAGAATGTGTCTGCAGAAAAATTAGAATAAAGTAAATGGTCAGAAAAAGGTTTTTTGGATTTACAGTCCCTGCAGAAATTTGAATTGTTCCATTTTGTGCCTGCATGCGATGCTTATGTGCTCATGCAGATTAATGATAGGGTTCATGCTACACCATATACTCCGTAAAAACTCTGTAAATTTAATTTACGTTTTTAGGATGCATAAAAATTCCTTAAATTCGTGCATTTAAAAGAACCCCTTAAAACTCCTTATTTCTAATCAATTCCTGGGGAGAGGATTTTCAGCGGCAGATTTAGTTAGGAAGTGATTTGCGTTTTATCAAGAAAACACGTACAAATGCTCCTTAAAAATTTTGTTTTGATCCTTAAAATATCTTTAAATTTTATCTGCTTGCCACAATGCGAACCCTGAATGTGCTCTGACATTGAAGTTTAGTTGGAAAGTTTGGTTGTTAGGGAACTTGTTTGGTACTGACTAGAAAAACTTCTCATGCACTATTTTATATTTCCAATGAGAATTTATCAAATTTGGTTTCATCTATTCAAACTATTTTAAGCATATGGTTAAATTTTCAGTTCTTGTTAAGTACAAAATATAATAATATTTTCTTTAGATCTGCTGCATCAAAATACTTTGGAATTCACAGACTACCTGACCTCGAATATACAACAATATCTGAAGAATCTCAGATGGACAAAGCCGATAGTAGCCATGAAGCTGATAGCCTTGATGGTACCTCAGATGAAGAGACTAATCATCATATTCAAAAGAAAGGTAAACGGTTAACGCCACCTTCAGCAACGGTTCGTGGAAAATCCGAGAATATCCAATGGGATTGTATCAAAAAGCACACAACCAATGATGTTGCAGATCTCCATGAAGACGCTGGGGTAGGTACACCTTGCATATAGCTAGAAGTAGTTGTATAACAGTTCAAGGAAACATGAAGTATGAAGAGTTTAAAACAGTGCAAGTCATTCAAATACCATATTTCTTCGATTATAAGCCGCCCTTGTTAATAACCGCCCTTTATTATAGGCCGCAGTGAATGAATCTCAGAAATTTAATAGTGGCCCGTCAGTATGAGTCTCATCCATGAAATACGTAGCTAAATGCAGAGATATTTATTTAAAAAAAAACGAAAGCAAAGATCATAATATACAGAACTTGAGCTAGTACAGGCTGCAATGAAAAGTTCGAATTAAGAAATGTAAACTACGGCTTATAATCGAAGAAATACGGTAGTCGCCAAGCGTAGCTTAGTTATAGATTTGATGATAGAAGCAAGCACCGTTGTAGCACTGAAGGACCAATTTAAAGAGTATAGTCAGGATCATGTTTGGTAAGTTTGCTTAGAAATAATATATAGTAGAAAATAAGAAGTATTGGTTAGTCCCAGCAACGCAGGTCATTGAAAACCTGGCCTCTAGTTTAAATGATGTCCCTGTTACGAAATGGCAGTGAAATAAATGACAAGGTAAATATAGAAGAAGTTACGATTCATCAGCTGCCAATTTGTGGTCAGCGTTTCGGGGGTTGAATAATCTACTTCCTTACCAACATTAACATTATCTGCGATACAAAAGTCATCACTTGAAGCGCTATGACTAGTGTTATTAATATGGGCCCTGGTGGATGAGAAGACGCCTTTAATGTATTTCCCTAAAATATGAACCCCTAAATAGTTTCTATATCAGGCAAAATATAGTGTGATGTCTTGGCATAATAATTAGCACTGCAATTACTGCACATATAATGTAAACAACCAATGAGTAAAGGTGTCTGAAAGTACGATCCTTGGAAAGAAAAAATTAGATTTTCCCCATATTGATTTTAAGTTTATTTTTAAACCCGCTAAATGTCTCGAAAATTGTCGTTACCACTTCTCATCTATTTCCTTATTTTTCCACATTTCCATTACCACCCATCGATCCTCTTTTGTATCTTGTCTAATTTTACATTATTTAAACCTTGTATCAATTTCATTTTTCCTTCTTACTGCACTTAAGAGATGGCTTCAGTGTCAAGAGGCCTACCGAACTGTCTTTAAACTACTGGTGTTTCTTTGCTGGAATATCATTGGCTAGTCGTAATAATTTAATGGCCGTGTCAATTTAAGATCAAAATTTATATGGCTCCTTTATTTGTGTTGTTGGCATGTTAATATTTGAACAAATTTACCAACTAAGCACTTTTTAGGATTTTTGATTTGCTGCTGCAAATTTTTTTTGAAACACCTTAAGTGTCTTACAAATTGTAACTGAATTAATGATTGAATGGATACAATGATTCAACAAATGTTGTACTTAACTTAATGACTGATTTCTTAATCATACCCATCTTTGCTATCATCCTTATGAATGGATTTGCTTATAGGTGCCGATTCAATAGAGAAATTGCTAGGCCAATGAAACGAGCAGTAAGTTAGTACACTCAGGTGCCAAATAAACACCCCTCCTATTATTGATTTTTTCCACCCCCCGAACCTTATTAGGACCCCCCCGTGTATTAAGTTTGATTAAATTGACTTTTTTACGAACTCCTCATTTTATTTCCTGTCTTTATTAGTACTATTTACGCCCAATTTTTAAGGCAAAATAGCATGCTTCTGTATATATCTTAGTTTGGTACTTTATGACAACCTGTTTTTGTTCTTTCCGTCGCTTTATAATCTCTTTAAGCTGCTTCTCAAACTCGAACCCCCCACCGTTTATTTGGCACTTGACAGTAGATAATGGACGTTCATAGGAGGACTCCTCATGTTGATCATACAGTAGGCCATTTAATTGACAGTGCTCTTAGCGGTAGGAGCAGCTCAACTGAATTGTCGCTGTCATTAGTCCAAATGCATTAATACATAAGGAATTCATTTGCAGGGCTTCAGAAGACGTCTGACATCCAAATCTCCTGAGCTCGGTATGTCTATTTTTTAAACATAGAAAGAGATTCTAGTGTGTTTTGCCTCTCCCTTTTTATAGTGATATCGTATTAGCAGAGTTTTTCTGTAGGGCTGAATTATCCTATTTGAAAATACAGCTTAGCACGAGGTTATATCCAAAAGAGCGTATTGTTAGTAGCTGCTGAATGTGAATCTCCTTGCAGCCGTAGGTAAATGCATTGAGCCTGCTTGCATAGTTTTCTAGCGATGCCGGTAGGAAAGGTCATACCTCTGAATGATTTGCAGTTGTTTCCTTTTTTCAGATTTCCATTCATCTCCCAGTGAAGAAGAGGACTTGAGGGCAACCATAAAAGAGGTAGTAAATCTAGCAGTTTAATTTTTATCTCTCTATTCCGACTGAGCTTGTTAGATTTTTAATATCGTTTCTCTTTTGCTTTGGGCCATTTATTTACTATTATCTTTGAAATTTTAGCTTTCTGCATTGAGATAAGGTACATGGATTTAAAAACATACATTTGAACTACGAGGACATTATATATGCGTATGTTGTAATAAGAGAAATGCTTTTTTATTCTATTTTAAGCTAGAAGGAAAGATTTCTTCATTGGAAGCAATGTTTACGAAAGAGAAATTCATGCTGCATCAAGAGAAAGACCAAGCAGTGCAGAAGGTAGGTTCAGCTCTACATGAAAGGGGACACTTTTGAGATTCTTGATCATGACTGGAAAGAGAAAGTGGAGAATTGAATTATAGGCAGTATACTTATAGCACCGACAATCCAAGGAATTTCATTGAATTAAAAGATAATAAATGTCAACTAGGAAATCCATGTTTTGATTTTCATGATTGCGCAATGGTCTGCATTTGTCATGGGATCTTCAAGTCTTTTCAATATCTAAATTGTTGCTCTTTTAGTAATTGGCAGCTGTAGTTTTCCGATACAAATGCCACAAAATGTGGACGCTTTATTTTTCTTATTCCATCCAATTTTGAACTGGCTTCATCCACAGTAGATTTTCTGTAAAAAGGAAGATTCCTTTCATTTCTAAACTGATTGTTTTTACCATGCGATTTAATCGAGAATACATAAAATGTCAGTTATATCTTACGCTTTGAGTTCATCTTCCTTGAGGTGCTTGGGCGCAAAAATTCAGAAATAGAAGACATTAGGTCACAATTCAGAAACAAAATCAATGATGCTGAGGAAGGAAGGAGACGACAAGAAAAGAAAAGTATGCGATTTTTTATCTAGAAGTTTTGGTTTTTATTCATATTTCAAATGTATTTTATGTTAGCGTCAGACAGGTATTATTGATAAGCCACGTTTTGACAGTTACTACTGCCTTTCTTACTTGTGATTATTTTATTAATGTTAATTTATGCACATAGTAGGGACATGATGAGATATTGATAAGGAAACATCTTAGTGACGAAAAGCGAAAGTCAAACACAGTAACATTACTGCATTTTGCGTAAATTTAGCGATAGGCTTCTAATTTTGTCAGTTTCAAAATAACGATTTCCTTTATCTTATGCTATATTTTACAGTTATTTGTATATCAAACATATAGAAACAATTCTATTGCTGAGCGAATATTCTATGCACCGTATTAATTTCTCGGTGCTTTTTCACCTGTGATGCTGTATCTAAGGCCCTGTTTGCACGAGCAAAAGTGGATCGTATTCAAACTGTTTCGGATCTAAACTGGATCGGAAAGGCCTTGCGTTTACACGACGCGTCAGATCCGATCCACTTCAGTGTCTGAGTAATAAAGCATGCACATTTTGGTAATTCAAGGCAACAACTTAAGAAAGATGCTCAGATTGCCTCATCTAAACCAGAAGGTGCAACACGAGGCACATTTAAGCAGAAGCAAGCGATAATTCAGTATGGCAATTTATAAAAAGTATTTCTGCATCACGCCGTTCTTTCGGCGCAACCTTGTTTTCCATACAGCTGTTCCACAATGCTTCTGTCTAAACTTTGTACAACAGCAATTAGAATAATAAAATACAACCAAATGCGACTCTTGCTCTATGAAATTTTCAAAGCTGGACTTAGCGTTACTTTGAAGCTGGTATTCCATCTGACCTATGTTTACAAAATATTAGCCTCTTTTTTCCAACCGTACCAGTTCTGGATCGGATCTCACAGTTTACATTATATAAAGGTAGATCGAATCTAAACTGGACCTGCTATGGAAGCGATCCAGAAGTAGATCGGATAGCGGACCAGAAATGGATCTGTTCTGCATTTTCTAGTGTAAGTGCAAGGCCTATCCGTACGAAAAGCAGATCGGATCCTGTTTAGAGCCGATCCACTTTTGCTTGTGCAAACGGGGCCTAAAATGCAATGTCTTCATTGTTTTGTAGTCGCGAAATTAACCAGAGATCTTACAAGTGCAATAAACAGAAATGACAATGAAGTCCAGGAACTACAGGCTATCATTAAACAAAATAGAATTAATGCTGAACATGAACTGGAAAGAAGGGTATACAATTTCTAGTGGATTCAATAGTTAATGATTTAGTGTTACAACTATTCATGGTGCATGAATTTTGTTCCATACGTACATTATTACCGCTTTTTTATCGTTTATGTCCAGTGACAGTTATTAGGGACACAAGCGGTAATCTAGGCGAGGCAAGTAATCGGTGAGGCTAGCTGACTGGATGCTAAATACTCGGCAATTACTGGGTGGCTTTTGAAGCACTCGGCATATTCAGCTCCTGTATCCCACCTGAATTAGGATCACTGTTCAAATCCAAAATTACTTTAACAGCTTTCATGCATTGTGTTGTAAAATCCTTTGCCAAAACTATGTCTAGGCGCTACTGCTATCTGTGCTTATTTTTCTGCTGATATATTGTATTTTCTATTTCTCCTTTCTTTGTTTGTATCAGTTTAGGTAATATTTCTACATTAACATCCTCGTCTATTTCTTCAAAGGCAATGATTTTCTCTATTGGCTTGAGAACCGAAAATACCACCAAGAATCAGATTCTATGCATAAATAGTATTGTTCAGCCAATATGTAATTTTATTGAGCTTAATAGCTAGAGTAGATTCGGGGTGATACATGCAATGGAGATAAACTGTTACCTTAAGCTAACACCACATACGATGTTTTAGGTGCATGAAAAAGTCTCAGAGTTTGAGCAAGAGAAGTTCGCAATGCAGAAGGAGCATTCCCAACACATCCAAGAGCTTCTCGATGAAACCAACGAAAGATTGAAGAAGATTGAGAATGAATATGCACAAAAACTTGAATCTTCAGTATGTTTCTTATTTTTTTGTGCTTCTGGGGTCTAGGTTGTAAACATAGAATTAGCATGGAAGCTCTAGATCGAGCTATTGAATTTTCATTAAAGCCAATTGAAAAGTTTGACATTTTTCTACTTCATTTGCATTTTAATTTTGAGATTTGGCAGGTGTTTGTTTGAGCTTCCTTAACACATTACTTTGTCTTTGTGTAGTATTTTATCCCTTACTATATGGTCTTTAGATGAATAAATCTGGTGAACTTGTGATTGCAAATAAAGTCTTGGCTATAGCGGCGCTTGAATCGTGTTATGAAATTAAATGATAAATTGTACGTCCTCATAGAGAAATATAGATATTATCACTAACTGCATGATATATTTTGCTTATGGCCTTGATGCATTATGTGTTTGGCAGCAACAGCACGCGATAACTAGCAATTTTCTTATGACGTTTTTCGTATTTCTAAGGAAAACCATGTTAGAGATTTGGAGCATGAAATATACCAGTTGAAAAGATCTAGAGATTTATACAAGCAAGAAAAGGATGAACTTATTGTGGAAAAGGTGAGGGCTGTAGTAACTTATTGTACAACTATAAAGCTATAACTAAATAGTTTGAATTATATTGTTTAACTAAAGATTTGGCATGGTTCATGTAAATTGTTTGTGATCTTGTAGAGCAGGGTGAAAAGCCTACCGCCCATGGGCTACATCCAGCCGGTGAAGGAAACATTTATGGCCCGTGTTTGGTGGATGTGGCTGGCCCATTCTCCTAAGCGGCTGCCCACCCCTGTTTTAGAAGTATTTTCCAAAGAAAAATAGAAAAAGCTACCCGTATTTTCCCTCCCTTGAGTTTTTGCATGCTTTTGTGAATTACGTAGTTAATTCACAGTTAGCTACCACGTTAAATATAGAATTAAGTAAGTAGCTCGTTAAATTTACTCAAAATATTGTTTCGTTTGATTGCTATTGCTTCAAAAGTCAGGTCAATTATGGAGGAAATTTATCCCAATGATATTTAGCACCTGTCAAGGCTAGAGAGTATTAATAGCTTCCAACTTGCTTATTCACTCTACCGTCGTACTTTTTTCCCTCAGTTATTCTTAGGCATATGTTGTTTGCTTCAAATAAGAGGCATGCTTGCCATTTCATGCATTGTTTATCTTTAGAATACTGTTTCTTTAGGGAGAGCTGAAGAATCGACTATCTGAAGTTCATAAGGAGCATAAACACCTAGAATCAAGGTAAACAATGTTGAAATATAACCATTTGTTCATTACTGTTGCTTTTATCCTTCCTTGGAAGAGATACCCAGTGCCCCAATTTATGTCCAAATGTCATCTTGTAGGTACAGCATTGTTTAGCATATTGCGAGTAGTAAGATTACTTTTTGTGTTACTCTGAATTAATGGAGATTGCTTTAGAAACAAATATATGTGCATTATTTATTGATAGAATTGAAGGCCCACGAACGGTTGCTTTGAGTAGAATGGTTGTTAAAATGAATTTGCGAAGTCTGCTTTTCTTGTATATTATTCCATTGGATGTGTAGAGCAGTTTAGACAGTCTAGTAGGACAGATTAATTTACATCTGGTTGTAGCATTGTTTCTGACCGGTCATTTCGTATTCCGCATAGATGAGCAATTCTGCTTGTTTCATAACAGAATAAAGGAAATTGAAAAGGAAAAAAGTGAGATGTTGGAAAATCACGACAAGCAATTTAGAGAACTAAGGTGGAAAACTGACTCGACACTTGAAATTATGAAGAAAGAAAATTCAAATGCAAAGAGTAAAGTATGTACTTGCTGTATTTAGGCTTAGTTTTTGTACCATCCAGGGCTTGTGTGGTCAGGCAATGACTATATTTTTAAGGAAAGTCAGGAAAATTCAGGAAATTTTTTTGAAGCTTAAAAAAGTCAGGAATACTCAGGAATTTTTATCATCCATGTAAGTGATTTCTTTTGTTCCCAATAGACGATTCTATAGGTCCCTTTCCAAATTAATACGAAGCCAAATGCGCGCATATCGACAGGCAAAAAACTTCTTCAACTTCGTAGACAAATGCTGTGATCATTGGCTGAGATACTTTGAAAGTGCTCGAATTTCTTTCGTAATTGCAAATGTTAACAGCAAAATGGGGTCAGAGTATTATCGCTTGCTATCTTCAGAAGACAAGAAACAATATAACGAGAAATTGACTCTGAACGACGGAACGCAGCTCGAAGATCCCTATGCAATTGAACGTGCATGGACCGATGACATCACTAAATTGCCAAATATATGTTGGTCGGATGTCACAAAATATTTAATAGAAACCCCCAGTGTTTATGCAAAGGAAGCTGTGAAAGCATACAAGTCATCAGATGGATACGGATTCTTTCGTGAAGGGCATGTTCAGGACTGTTGTTATCATGATACTACTTCAAAGTAATTTTGTTTCATCAAGTCAAAGGTACATTTGCTTATCTCAATATGATATTCATTCTTTCCACTATACATAACCATAAATCCCTGACTTGCCCCCTCGAGAGGCACCATGAAATAGGCCCCCCAAAGCTACAATATGTTAATAAGCCCCCCTCAAAGAAGCCCCTACCCAAGTATGTGACAGTGGCTATTTGAGATTCTGTTAGTGGTTTTTGGAGATAAGATAGAGAAGGAGCCATTACTCAACAAAAAATCGTATGTCCTCTAGAAAGCACTATATGGCTTGCATTTGTAACAACAAGTAGCTTGTTGTTGGAACATTTTCCAATGGAGTATGGCCAGCAACCACAATGAGTTTTTAAGGCCCCCTTTAATAAGCCCTCCCCTCAATCAATCCTCCATGCAAAAGCCCAAAAAATAAGCAAGCTCCCTGTGAGTCTATTCAAGGATTTATGGTATATGCCCAAGATGAGGATATCATGGGCTTCAATTACTCATAATTACTCATGTGTATTCACAAGAAAGAATGAAAGGAAACTGTATTTTAACCTGCTTGTAGTAAGAAATGTTGTTTCAGCCTTATATCTGGTTGGATGCTATTGTTACAAACTACACCCCCTTCTTAAGAGCAACACTATAATGTTGAATTCACTATATGACACACAATTTAAATTATTTATTCACCTCAGGTACTACCCAGTCAAAGACAAAGTAAAACAGCCACAATGTATAGTGTATGGGTTGCTACCCATTTTGACAATGGATGGATTCTTGCAGCAAATTGCACATGTATAGCAGGCCTTGGATCATCTTGCAGCCATGTTGCTGCTCTTCTTTTGAAGCTGGAGGCTGCTGTGCATTGTAAACTTAATAGTGAAGTTGCTTGTACTAGTAAGCTCTGTTCTCGGAAGGGTACCAAGAAGCAAGTTGATCCATTTCCTATCAAGAACGTAAACTTTAAACGAAGCAAAAAGCATGCTCTTCCTGGAAGTACTGCAGCCAGCACTCATGCAACCTCTTATCGTTTCAGTGTCATAGACCCATACCAAGGACCATCAGGTATATCAAAAGAGCAATTTCATGATCTGAAATATAGAAATAGCACAGCAGTTGTGTTTAGCAGCATTGTTGATGCTGAAACATCTAAAGATAGGTCATATGATGATGATACTGACGGTGATACAGAAAATGGTGAGAACTTTCTTCCAGAACCAATTACTAGCCTCTATGATCCAACATCACTTAGTGTCTCTTATGATGAATTGGTGTCTCATTCATTGCAATGCTACAAGGAATATGAAAGCAGCTATCCTCAGAAGGCAACCTTTGTACAGTAACCAACTCAATCACTGTCCAAAATCTGGATGTTGCATAGAGCAGGTAGGATCACAGCATCAGTTTCCCACCAAGTAAAAAGGATAAATGTTGAGAAGCCAAGTAAGAGTTTACTGTCAAAGGTTCTTCAATAAGAATTAACATCTAGTTGTAGCAACAAGTATTCCAGCTTTGGTAGGCAACATGAATCTGATGCTAGAGAACTTTATACATGCATAGTTTGATTTTTCACAAAGAATTATCTGTTGTGGAAGCAGGTCTTCATGTGAAGGCAAGAATGCTATTTCTTGGTCCCTCACCTGATTTTTTGGCGTCATGCAAATGTCACCCAAAAGGGATATTGGAAATTAAGTGGCCATACAAGTATTAGCATTGCTTCAAAAATTTGAAAGAAGATAGAGATTTTCCAATTTGAAATTAGTTGAACATGAAGAGAAATCGTAACTACTACTTTCAAATGCAGCTGCAAATGTACATGTGTGATGTTCAGAAAGGTGATTTCTTCATGTATACTCCTGCAAATAAAGAGGATTATTTTCTTTTGAGCGTAAGATATGTTGATTGTTTATGAAAAATCTCTTGATTAATTTAATATCAAATTTTGAAAACATTCTTACCGGAAATAGTATCAAGAAGGTCTGAAGAAGTAGTAAATGAACGGAAACTAATATGCAAATGCGGAAGACCTGAAATTGGGCAGATGATTGCATGTGAACACCCAAAGTATGAAATTGGATTGTTCCATTATTCCTGTGTGAATATAACAAGAGCACCAAGAGGATCTTGGATGTATGGGAATTGTAGAAATAGAAAGTAGGAAGTAACCATTACTGCATGTGAACTATTAAAAAACTGTGGAAAACTGCACATTTCATTAATATCGTTTATTGAAAATAGCAAATTTCAGTTGTACTTCTATTGAAGCTATACTACAAGCACATAGTTACTTTAAATTTATTCTAAAGAATTCCAGAATGTATCTAAGTGTTTTGTATAGCAAGATTGTATAGAAAATCCTGGTGGCAGAAATTTGGAAAGTCATGCGATATGTAACTCATTTTTAGTCATGCTGTAATAAACTGGAAAACTCTCCTCAGGTCAAGTCATTTTCTGCTGCTGACAATGCTGTTGTTTAGGTTGGTGGCTCCACATACAACTGTCATGACATCACCCAGTAGATCAACGTGAGAAATTGGAATAATTGTCTGTAGGATCCTATAATCTTTCAATTTTCCAATCCACCTTTTCGACGCAAAGTCCACGTGTTACATGGGGTCACATGACCTACAAGATAGCGCGCTATGATTAGTTAAGGTCTTATCTTTATAAATAGAAGCGCGAAAACTAGGACAAGTCTGTGGCCGTTTGCTGTGAATGTGAAGAAACCTGTCTATTAGTTTGAAAACTAGAAAAGTTCGGTGATGTCAACTCTACCAATCCACCGTTGAATGACATAGACAAAGTAGACGTTTATGATTTGCGGATGTTCCTGCTGTCAAGAGGGTAGACTTAGAGGTCACGCTGGTGACGGCTTTAAGCAATTTAGGCCGTGAAAGTAGTATTGACTTTCACGAAAATCCTGTTCTTCATTGTACGAGCATTTTATCGCCTGTAGCAGTTGTGATATTGCTTGCAGTAACAGCGTTTCACCATTTTAAGTAGTTGTAGTTCTTTCCCACAGACTACTGCCCTAGTTTTCGCGTCTTTGCTTACAAAATAAAGGCTTATCCAATCATAGCACACTATTTGAAAGGTCACGTGCACGTGGATTGTGCTTCGAAAAGGTGGATTACTCTCTCAACGTGTATTCTGACATGTGCTAGTTGTTTCGACTCATCTACCTCTTCAGCAGAAAGCTGTCTCATGCCTCTAATAAATTTGGGAATTTCCAGAAATTCCCCTTCTTCATTCACCTCCTTTTGTATCAAAAAGCCCCTATCAGCTAAAAGACAATCCCCTGCTGTAATATTTTCCAGGATCCTTGATTCCAGTACACTCTACCTATCTGAAACTCTGCCACCCCAACCCTCTGAAAGACACATAACAGCACCTGCAGGGCTGATACCTATTAAGTATTTGCAGGTGTTGTTGTGCTTATAATTTGACCAAGTTTGGGCATGTGCTGTTAAATTGGATGGTCGCTCGATAAATATCTCGCTGCAGTCTATTATACAAATACAGTCCCTGAAAGCCCCTTTGAAAATTTCTGTTAGATTTTTACGAATGGCTTCCTTGCTAGGCCAAATTATTAAGTTTTTTATATAGCTACCTTGAACTGGCAACCATCTATGATAGATTTTACTAACTGTTGAGACAGGGACACAAAATCTTGGTGACTTCCTGCCAAATGATTGCTTCGTAGCATGAAGCTTTTCTTGTCATGATGCTATTTCATTATTCTGCTCTCTCAATTCCTGCTCCCAAAGCTTCATCTTCCTCTTCAAAAGTGACATATCTGGCTCTAGGTTACAAGGTTCTTCTCCCTCAGCTTCTTCTAGTTCTGTGGCTTGACGTATTGATAGAGTTCTTGCACGCTTTGCTTGTAGCAGCTGGAAGCGCTTTTCTTGTTTTCCTCATTTGGCAGCTGACTTGAGTGCATTTTCCTTATTGGATGCAAACACTGTTGGAATCCAATCAACGTTTCCAGGGTCATCTGATTTTCTACCTAATAAATTCAACCAGGTTTAAAGCAATTGCCCTTAGCATGTTGTTGTTAGCTATTGAGCAACAGTCGTTGGCAGCACTTGAGGCTGCTATTTGCATACAAATTCATGATTTGTTAAATTTTCTTTCAAAACAACGATTGATATCCAAGTTAATGCATTCAAGAGGTAAAGCTTACCAGATATAAAATGACTACCACACACTTGCTTAGGTACTTGGGCTTCTGTCCATGTTCTCCAGTCTTCGCGACGTAGGGCACGAATCCATTAAGTTCGTCATTTTCTTTCGAGAGGTTTGTTTTTGGAAGGTATTTTACAAAATGGCAATGATTTATTCCCTCCTTCCCTTCTATTTTCGCAATTAACTGCGTAACAACTGTCTTGCATGCTTAAAATCTGATGGAAACCAAGACACATAAGGCAATCTACAGTATAAACTGGGCTGTGACTTCCTTCAGCCTTTCGATATGCGCGCGCATCGAATGTAAACAACATCAATGAAAGTGATCTATACACTGCATGCTTATGCCAAAAGTAGTTAGCCATCTATTGTTTACTTGCAAGTTACTAATTAGACACTGCATTGAGATTACTGGTATCCTTAGTATTAAAAGATGGGTAATTAGCACAGTTTATAGCACTAGTAGGTAGGGAAAAATATGTATTTCTGATAAGTACTCAAGTGAAACACCGTTATTTTCAAGGAAAGAGTCAAGAAAATATTAGGCGGGTTGTGTATGAATCCTGTCATCATAAACAGCTTTTTTGAGTGTTTACACCTGAAATTTGCTTTTTCTACGCCCCAACCGAAATCAATATTTGTTCAGGATAGCGAATGATCGAAGTAATGGACAGTCGAGTCATGGAATGATGTAAACTGTATATTCGATGCTGATACTGACAAACTATAAGCAAGCCTTTAAAACATAGGTCTAACCTTACTAGCAAGGCCTTTTTAGTTATTTGTTTTGACTACTGTTCTTTTAGTTTTCCTGAAGTCGTTTGCACCGAATAGTAGGGGGTCGTTTGCAGATTTGTGAAAATTTCACCACACATTTCCATTTATTACACACTTACTCCCCCCAACTAAGCAATTTTGAAGAAAATCCAACTCCTCATTTTACTAAACTAAAGATTTCAAAGTTTTAAAAATGATACGTAAGTAAAACACATTGACTTTGTGAGCGCAAATCAATATTATCAATTAAGGAAATCAAAACAAGCTATCTACCTTATACTTATACAATGTTAACAACTAATTGCAATAATTTTGAAATGTTTATGTCCCCATACTATCTATTGAGTTTTGAACCCCCCAAATGTTAAGAGCCTCCCAAATTATGCATTCTTTGCAAAATTACAAACCACCTCCTTATTGTACCCCTTTCTGTTCGGTGTCAAAAAGTAATTACTGTCTAAATATTATAGGCTTCAAGTGTTGTATCTGAATTGGAAGGCAAAGTCAATCAATACAAGCAATCGATTCAAGACTTGGAACTTCAAAGAAAGAGAGATTTACGAGTACTGGTTTCTTCTCTACTTTTTGCCAAAAATGTTAATTAGAGTGCTTGTGCTAGATTTAGAAAGCAGCTGCTATAGCTTTGATATGAATTCTTTGAGAAGACTCCCTAGAATATTCTGTAGGAGAATATTATACCTTTTGATATCTGAAGCAATTCGTTTTAGAATCAAATCGTATGAGAATGAAATCATGTCATTATTAGCTTGTATTAGTATCAACTTTTATAAGTATTAAATCGTCTTTATATAAACTCGTATTAGTATCAATTATTATTGCCACTTTGTAGTACCAACTTGTAATATGGCATTTGGCAATAGTTTTACATTAATTTACATTTAATCTTGCCACACTAACAGGTTGCATATCCTAGCTGAGTCGTATTAATCTTTCTTGTGTCTCTTAGGAGCAGGAATCAAATCATAGACAAGAGGTTGTGAGGTTAGAAGTTAACCATGAAAAGAAAGTGAGACATTGGATATATACGTCAATTTAGTCCTTTTGTGTTAACTCTCAAGTTTTCTTTTCCAAACACTATATTTTGCTACCATAGGAATTTTTGTGATTTTGCTGCAAAATGTATGCTTTTTCACTTTGATTTCAAGCTCATATTCGAAAATTTTCTATCAGCAAAAATTTTCAACTATAACCTTGATTTTGTATTAGGTAGTAACCGGCAAAGCTTTTTTTTAGATAAAACTGCTAAAGATGGATTTTGAGAAGATGGAGACAGAGCTGCAAAACAAACTGAAAATTGCAGAGCGAACAATCAAGTAATGCTGTTAGAACTTTTCCTTATCATTTTACTGCACTGTGAGCATTCACAACAACTTTCTAAGTTAATTAGTTTCCATTCAAGTCCATGGTGTACCCTTCGTCAGACTTAGCACATCTCTGTTTCTACTTCACTTCTTGCTAACGAATTGATGCTTCCTCTGCATCCAGAACTCCAAACTTACTTTGATAACTGAATATTCCTGCTAAATTCTTAATACAAATCTTTCTTAAAATTTTCGTTGATATGTTTTCTATTATCTTTTGTGTTCCTTTGAAGAGAAAAGGAAGAAAAGCTGGCAAAAGTGGCTGCAGAACTATCTGATCAAAACCGTCAAGCGCAGGCAGCTATAGAGAATTTTAAATTACAGGCTGAAGAGACTTCAAAAAAAACATTCCAAGAAATGAAACAGCAGGCATGTAAATCTGAATTTTGCTTCGCGCCCATTTTGTTTTTCATTTTTTTTCAAGATTTCTGTATTGGCTAAACCTTGACGCGAACCAGGGAGGATGTGCTGAGAGATGTGCTCCTTTATTATTCAACATTGATCGCATTGTATTCTTTCATATTGTATTCTGTTACATTGTACTGCAGTTTAATGTATTCTGTTGTATTATGTTGTATTATGTTTTAGTTGTGTTATATTTTATTGTATAATTTCTGGAGAGATTGAAAACTAACTTTTTTACCAACTTTCTGCTAAGTGAAACTGTTAGAAAACTAAAAATCTTTCATATTTTCACTTTACTGAAATTTCTCTAGTTGTTCATATAGAAGATGATTCTATTCAAATCAAACGATTCACTTCTCTGGCGAGAGGAATTTGTATTCTACTTCTACTCCAAAAAGTTTGATCTAACTTCCAAAGCGTTGCAAAGTTGTCGCATCTGACCGAATATCAAAGGTAGCCGAGATAGATATGTATTTTTTTCAAAACGACGACAAGGGAGCTCTGCTTGTTTTAGGCACAAGTCTTGATAGTTTAATCCTAACCATGATACAAATTGATGATCATGTCAAATAAGAAATTGTGGATCATTGAAGTGAAATGGTATTATGGACTGTAAGATCTCGCACTTTGTTGACCACTTCAATGCTTGTTTAGAAGAAATATGATTGGCTTGCTTCGCCATTTATTAGTATTTTGCTTTGAGGACAAGTAGTTTGCAACCAAAGTGCACTCTCACAATTTTGCTCTTTCGCACTACAATTTCATATTGTGGCAATTCCTTGATCGTTGTTATTGCAAAATAAATTGCCGTTATATTTGCTGATTTTTATTAGAGTATTGGCAGATTTTGACAAAAGTTTGCTTATATGCACCTGTCTTTCTATCTGTTAAACAATGTCACTTTAAATAGGGCCTAAGTTCACAAAATTCAAGAGTGCTTTTTGCCATCTTGATTTTTGCATGCAAAGAACTCCTCAGCTTGCTTTAGTTTGATTGCTATCGTCATCATCACCATCATCAACATCATCATCATCATCATCATCATCAACATCGTCAGCATCATTATCAACACCATCAGCATCATCATCATCGTCATGATCACCATCATCAATATAGTGCTACGAAATCCCAGTAGCTTTTATGTTAGTGACAACACGTAATAACATTAATTTTTGATAAATGGACCTCTTTCAGATCTCAAAAGTTGAAGGCGATTTAGCAAATGCTTACCGCGAAAACAGCGATCAGAAAGCAAAGCATGTGGAAGAGATGAAACTCCATGTAAAAAAATATGAGAAGCAGGTGAGAGAAATTTTCAGTGGCGTAAATACGACTTGAAAATTGCGTTGTACCATCTTTGTTATACAATTAAACAGAGAATTTGCTCTTGCAATTAGTGAGATGCTGAATATGTTGCATAGAATTGACGTTAAGGCTTTTCTAAGTGTAATCCAGTGGCAGAATGTCAAAGTTGCGCTTTTTTCAAAATTTCCGTCATTGTTGCATATTTAATGGTTTACAACAGGCAGCAATGATTGTCAACATTCAGGACTGTTTCATCCACCTCCCCTCTCGGTATGGTCCAGTGATTCGTAGCTTGGGTTTGATCGAAACCCAGGGACTTGTTGAATCAGTTTCAGAGTTCAGTGGTTTGGTTTACACCAATGGTATGATTCGTGACGTTGTGCTCCGCTTGGCAAGTTTGTGCACTGATATAGTAGAGAGTTACATACATATGCTTTGAATTTGAAAATGGCTCCAAGAAGCACATTTTATTTTTGTGAGGCTTAGTACCTTCAACAAGGTTAAAAGCTGCCACTGGTTTAGTCCCTCTTGTATTAAAAGTGTTGGTAATTATTTAGTCAAAGCCCAGATTACCTATGTGTTGATTTTAGAACCGGGACTGTTTTGAATAGAATTCTGTACTCTTTGGTGCCTAATGGAAGGGGTTGGGAATAGTCAGGGGGGTGGAAAAATCCCCAAGCCCTATTTGGTGGAGGGAGGGTTGGAAATGACCAAAAATTTTATAGGAAGGCAATGGTTTCTTGTCACAAATTATATTAAAGTAGCATTGCCAAGTTTGCAGAATGAAGCAACGCTAGACAATACAACAGCTGCAGCCAGCTTGATTTTCTTAATGATAGGTTTTACGTGCAAGTCAAAGCATCTCTTCTAAAAATTGTATTGGATGAGATTTTACTTTAAACATTAATAGGCGAGGGATTGGAATAAGAATGTTCTGGGTGGAAAATTTTCGCAAAATTTATTAGCGGAAGGGGACATCTATTAGGTACCCAAGAGTATGTAGCTTAGGTTATAAAGTGAAACAAAAGTGCTATATAAAGGTTACTGGGAAGTTGCTAGATAACCAGGTCAAAGGAAGTTTGGTATTAGATGTTTGATTTTTCTTCGTTTTTTCGAATACCATTGTTGCTGTTTTCTTCCCTAGGTTTTGCTTAGTAACTGCAATCTAAAATCTCCATTCGTTTGAAGCTTTTCATTATCTTACACCAGATCGCAGATCTAAAGATTTTACGTGCACAAGAAAAGGATACGATGATTAAAGATAGAGAATTGGATTTGGAAAATCAATCTAGGGAGTTCAATGAGGCCCTGGTAATGTGTTTGTAACTTAATGCATCCCTTTATTGGAGTGGTTCCTCAGCTAGGATCTGTAATCCTTGGGAGACAACAGAATAGGAATTTTCATATCGCCATATAGCGTTCCACACATCGTTTTGTTAGCCTTTTTCAGCTGTGATATTTGTTTTCCGTAAATGAATATTTATTGTAACCTATTTTATCCCAACAGGGATCCCTGATTCCAAAAATTACGCTATAGGGGACAGCCATGCAAGATCATTTTTAAAAATTACCAACCACTGCCCAAAATTTTTAGACATGAACTTTTCAAAAACTTTGAATTCATTTTGAAAGGGCCTCTCCAGTAAAACAATTTTATTTTTGAATAAGGTGTAATCAAGTACCCTGATTTTGTATCCACGGTTATTTTACTCAAATCGTGCACCGTTTTCGTTTTATAAGCGTTGTCACGTCGGAGGTAAACAAAAATATATGGGAAAAAACGAAAACACAAATCCTTCTTTGTGACGTAACAAAGCATATTAGGATCAATCACGAGAATTTATGAATCTCGGCCTCAGCAATATTCTGGAGAATGTTCAAATGTATCGGAAATTTAGTTGGGACACTCATATTGCCGAGGGTAACAAAGTGCGTTGTAGTAGGCCTTAGTAATACTTCTTTACCTGGCGTGCGGTCCTTGCATTTCCAAAGACAAAATCTCTTCATTTCATTTCATTTAGAAATCATTTATACAGGGTAGAGGTTACAAAAAAGATTTGATTTACAAACCTGCCTTGTTTTTACAATAATTACACTAATTACACGAAGAAAGCTAATTACAATAAAAATGAAAAGAAAACAGAATAATTCAAGTTAGGTCCGTGATAAAGAAAACGGAAAATGAAAATGGCCATTTTGACTTCTTCATGTTTTCAGTTTTGCTTTAAAGACGGAGAACAATTTATTTGTTTTTGTTTCACATACAAGGTTGTTCCAAATACATACTCCCTTGCAGGCAAAGCTTTTTGTCCTGAGGATATCCTTAACAGGGGAATATGAAGATCTGTTTTTGAGTTGAGTAGCTCTCTACTTTGTATATAAGACAGCTTTATATAATTAGGCACGTCATTATGAAGAACCATATAGACTATCTTTACGGTTCCTGTGTCAATCAGTGCCTAAGAGTAAGCCAACCGAGCTTCTTATATTGGTGGCTCCGATTGAGCATCATATGGAATGTCTGTAACAATTCTTGCAGCTCGATTTGCACTACCCCAAACTGGACAGCAATACCTAAAGTATGGCTCAATTAAACTTCTGTACATCATTTGCACAGTTTCCAGTGGGAACTGTGCAGATGATGTTCGTTATTTAGCTTGGGAATCATTTGTATGAAGGGCAAGATCGAACTAGGAATAGCGTCGGAGTACTTACCCACAAATCTGTAGCTATTATTTTACGTCTGAAAGCTTTTTAAATTTGAGTCAATGAAAACCAGACTTACGTGTCGGGTTAATTGTTGATGGCGAAATCCACGTTGTAGTTTGAGCTCCCCTTCTTCGAACTCTGGCTCAAATTCATACAGCAAAAACTCTCATATTCTATCTCTCCTCCGGAGAAAATTGATGAAACCTCTTTAGAATTTGTACTGTTTAATGAACACTCTATACTGATAGATTTCAAACTTGCCTCCTTCATATGACAAGTTTGCCATTTTGCTTGCAGTCCGATAAATTTGCGTAAGAAACGCGAATGCCGAGAATGCTCTATGCGTCATTTTGATGTCACAAAATGGGCCAGCAAGAATGTTCCTTGATGAAATTTTGAACTGGAAAGCGAATTTTACACTCTTATAAAATGAAAAAGGTACTCGATACTGGAAAACAATTGAAGATTCAAAATCAAGTGTGCTTGACTCAATGAAAGTCAACAATAAAAATTGTTCAATATAGAGGCCCTTTAAGTTATTGTTACATTTTTTTATAAGAAAAAGGTTATAAGAAAATAAGGCTCAAATTGTCAAAATCTTAAGAAAATCACGAGGCTTCATTTCCAACGTTTAGTGTTTTTATTGGCCAAAAATCGATATTTCGTCATTATTGCATTCAAAATGCCATAGATGGAATTCAAATTCATGTATACAATATTAATAACGATTGTTTAACCCAATCTAGCCAGTTTATTTCAGTAAAAGTTAAGAAAAATTTAAGAAAATTTCAGGCTCAATTCCGGGAAAAGTTAAGAAAATTGAGGCTCAGGCAAAATAATGATTTTCTTATAACAAGAAACGTGTATTTCGCAAAGTTTAAAATTTGATCCCTTTACGAGAGTATGAATCATGTTAATTAAAATCTGTGCTGAACAATCCTGGACAGACACCAGTCTGGCAGTGGTTTGTTATGTATTTTCTTTATTTTTCAAAATTCTATTGTCTTTTTTGTTGCTTGTACATGAATTGTGTTGTTTAGGAAATATGAGCACCTTTTCTAATTGGTAAGTGTTGATGGAAAAATTTTTCTTACATCTCTTTGCATGATTTTGATTTAGGAAGATGTTAAGTCGAAACTTACCGCGAGAGCAGTTGAAGCTGAGGACAGGCTTTGCATAGAAAGAGAATCTAATTTGAAGGTCTTTTGCTCTTTTGTGAATTTACAATATTTTGATTAAAGCATGTACAGTCTAAACTCTTTAACAAAAACGCAAGCACTATTGAATTTGCTGTAGTTCCATTCTCCAGTGAACTTTCCTTAAGGAGGTCATTTTTGAATTCATTCCGACTAAATGCTAGGTTTTTTCTTCCTGCTTTGTACCTTTAAGATAATCAAAACCGTAGTAAGATTTGATGGCATTAGCACTACGAAGTAGAAGCTGCAGTAGGATAGAACTGCCTTTCTATTGGTAAATTATGTTTGTTATCAACATTCCCAAATACATTTTTTCCAAATTGATTTCTTGTTGCAGTTTTTAATCTTTCAGATCTGCTTTGAAGTTTTGCATACTCACTTGCACTCAACGGGGTGTTAACGAACACGCCATTAAGTTACATAAAATTCCACTTACGCTTCAATCTTAATCTTTTCTGTGTAGTTTTTTCTAATTTAATCACTGTTAGCAAAACATTAATAGTTTTGAAACCGAGCCCGTATGATATTTTCTAGCCGTCCGTTTTTGCTCATTTGGATCGATCGCACTTTAATTTTTGTTTCCTATCATTTTAAGAAACTTCAAGACAACGAGCAAACTATAAGAGAACTACGCGATGAGGTGAGAAATGCCCCATTAACTCTTTAATTTTCTTATTATCGCAAGCCTTTTTACTTGACAGTATTTGCCTTTGATTATCATCACATGATATGTGTATTTTGTATTATTTGGCTCAAGTAATATTATGGGCCTCTAAATATGTGCAGCATAGTATCCTTAAACAACCAGAGCCTCGTCCAAAGTCGTGGTAGAGGGGAACAAGTAGCTGATACCACAGCTGCAAGCAACTGACTAATTATATAAAACTCTTGAATTTATTTTGCAAGGAAAGTTTTCTCTACTTGGTGTACCTCTCTTTCGATCACCTACACGTACTTTTTAAGTTTGTTTTAAAGGCTTTTTGAATCTATTTCAATTAGGTTATTCAAGCTAATTCTTTACGAAAGCAGCAGCTAGTCGAACTAGGCATGCTCAGGGAAGAAGAAAAGAAGAATTTCAAGCGTAAAGAAGAATCTATGGTATGGTACTTCTCAACATTATTTATG
>OLMO02000286.1:7127153-7143264 GCA_900291935.2 Cassiopea xamachana
TTGAATAACTTTTTTGCTTTCGCAAGCTCGCACCTTCTCAGATGCTCAATGAATTTTGTTTGCTTTGCCACTTTTGTTGTCAGTCGCTCCTTCTCAACATTTAGTCCTTGGAACTGCAATTTAAAAAGCTTAACCTTATGCTTTGTAGTAGCCAACTCTATAGAGAAATATAATATGCTATTTGCTGTTGCTGTAATGTAGATGGTGAAAAAGACAATTTTGCCTGAATGTCGTTGGTACAAACAGTTTCTTATGTAAAAATTCTCCTGCGCATCTACATTTTCTTTCTGTTTACGAATGCTCTCAACATTGGTTCTCACACTTTTCAACATATTTTACATGGCGATCCCGTACTACATGCTTTTTCTACTCGCAGTCCTCTGGAGGAGGGGTGGCTTCAAAATGGGCTAGGTTGGTAGAAAGTTTTTATGTCGTATCCCTAACTTTTAGGAAATTCAGCGAAGTACGACCGTTGCAGAGCTATAAGTCTTGCTTTTTAGAAGCCCAATTCTTTACATCTATTCTTATGAATATTTAGTGTGAAAAGGAAAGGAGGGGCTTGGAGATCCAAACCTCTCCATGGAAACTGTGCCCCCCCGAAAGATTTTTGCAACCACGTTCTTTACTTTGGCTGTATAGAACGGAGAGGCTTGGAGGAAAGGAGGGGCTTGGAGATTCAACTATTGCAACTTTGAAAGTTGAAGAAATATCCAGGAAATGCCGAACACGAAAGGAAATTTTGGTTGAAAACCTTGTGAAAGTTCTTTAAATAACCATTTTCCTGAAAATTCTTTAGAAATCAGAGAATTTCCTTGAATTTTCCTTGAAAAGTTAATTTCCTTTTCTTTTCCTTATGGTCAGCAAATTGTCATTGGCAGGAATCCTTCGATGGTGATTCCTTTGTTGGCCAATCAAGATTTGACGCCTTTACGTCGAACTGTCGACGGTTCTCGCGGTCCTCCAAATACCCTTCATGGTCCCCCAGGGGACCTAGGACCCCAGTTTGGGGAACCACTGCTCTGCATTTAATGTACTTTATTCTATTTTTGCAATTCACGTTAGTCGCCTAAATTCCTAGGACACTTCCCACTTACTTTTTTCTGCACTTAACTTTCAGCCCCCCTCCCAACTCCATAAACAATGCTGTCTTTTGGGAATTGCATGCAGTAGTGAGAAACTTGCACGTGCACAATAACACCAACTGTCTCATGAGCAAAACAGGACTGTTTGAGAGGGGGGGGGGGAGTGTAAGGCAGGCAAAGATCAACATGCAGAAGGAACATTTTTCCATCATCTTTTATGACTGTTCCTAGGATTTTTGGCGACTACAGTAGATGGTAAAAACAAAGTTCTCCTTATATGCAGTCCTTATTTCAAGTATTATCTCAGTTGATTCTTTGTATTCTCTTTTCGTTTATAAATTTCCAGACACAGCCTACAAGAAAGGAAATTTCTTACCGTTGCCTGGAATTCTTCCTTTAACTGTTTGTGCTTCTTTGACAATTCATCAACTTTCCTGAAACATCGAATTACTTGGTCTCAACTTTCTCTGTCATAAACTTTAATAATTACTTAATATATATTGAAGATATGGCAAAGTATGGCAATAGATTCAGTAAGTTCTACTTACTTTTTTAGTTGATTCTTAGCACGCTCTGAAATCTTCACTTCTTCTTGCTTCTTCTCCAGCTCTTTTCTCAGTTGTGCAAAGGCCTGAGATTCATCTTTTCTGCGTTTATTTGGATTAGCCATTTCTTGTTCAAAGACAAAATTTGATTTGATAACGGAATATCACTATGTCTTCTCGTGCAGATTACTATTTTGATCTTTAGAAAAGTAGAATATCATTGCAGAGTGATCATTACAAGAATCATGGAATTGACTTTTCGATTGTAGAATTCGTTTTAGAATAGATTGCTCGATGAATAGAAAGTGCAAATTTAGAAAGCTACATTCTACTGTTGGGGGGGTCCGGCGCGCATAACAATATTTTGTGTCCCCCGGCTTGAATAGAAAATACTGTATGGTACTGGGCCCCGTTTACACTGAGTACGGTTCCACAAGAGTTCGGTTCCAGAAATGTTTACCTTTGGGTTTAACGAGACCACTTCCAAAAACGTGCACGTTGGCTTTCCGTTCACACGAGACCTATTCTTTTGGGAGACCTACTATGCTATATAAAAATACGTAGGCGTAGTCTACTGTACATGAAAGGAAATGTACTGGTACTGGCTGACTACGAAGGAGCTTCCTTCCTCTGGCTCGATGTTAATTGTCAAGAATGGTATAAAGGGGCTTCCAAATTTTGTGCTGCGACGAGGAAGCTGAGAATTGGCCGAATAGCAGCCTCGATGTGGTACTGAACTCAGAGAAGTTCACTTTCAAGCAATCACACGAGACCAGAGGAGTTCTGTTCCATAAAAGTTCACTTTCTTAGGTGAACTCCAAAAAGTTCAGTTAGGTGAACTTTTACGGGTACAACTAACACAGGTCTCGTGTGAACGGGACGCCTAAGTGAACTTTTGTGGAACCGAGCTGGTGTGGAACCGTACTGATGTAAGCGGGGTTTTAGTGTAACCTGCAGAGGGAGTTCATCCCTAAAGGAACACTCAGCCAGCTCTGCCCACATTGGGACTATCTTAAACATATAAATTGTCGTTCGTTAAATTTCGCGTAGACGCGATAGTACAAAACTCCACGCATTAAATACCGCTAGAAGCTGAGTCGCGTTTATCTCCACGCATTACATACTGCTAGAAGCTGAGTCGAGTTCATCTCCAGTTTATCATCCCCGCTCGCATCATTTTTTCCTACCGCTTCAAAATTTTTTATTTTCTACATTCTATTTTTCATATATTTGTCTATAAATATTGCATCGTTGAGAATCAATAGTATTACATTTGCAATTAGACGTTTTTGTAACAGCTGATGACTTCTCACTCTAATTGTCAGCCCTAATGCACATCTGGCTCTGGTTATTGTTTCTATAAATGTTAGTTTCTTGTTGTTAGGGGGGCTCTCGATTAGTTAACCTATTTGGAGGGTCCCTCCTTAATCTATCAAACTTGAATACAATATTATGTAGTTTTTTTATTTATTTTTGTAATTTTCGTAATTTGTTTCATTTTAGTACTGTAAAGTTTGATTAGCATTCTACTTCATTTGAACATTAGTTGTTGTTTCCTGTCTTCCAAAAGTTTAATTTTTGTGTGGTATGGTATATTGTAAGTAGTGAGCTGTAACGTTTTTGTTGTAAATTGCATTTAGGATTGAATGATGATTGATAATTGAAATTGAAGTTGAAACCCTCCCCAAAGAAATTGATCGCATTACCACTACAGATTCTCCAATGAAATTAAAAGAACAAGGTAGATTCTTGTTCATTTAAAGCATAACATCCTCATAATAGTGTTTATAGTCAAAATATAGCATTTAATCACTATGATGAGGAATATGACAATCATTCCAAGCGTGCCAGACTGTAATCCCATATACAAAGAATAAAAAATAGAATGAAGAAACTTCCGCCAGTGTCTAATATTTTTCGAAAAATGATGATAAACTAATGTACCTACTCAAAAAGCGAGTTTATAGAATGGACTATCAAGAGCAACTCTCTTTCTAATCAAAATTTGAATAGTTGACACTGCTTCCTTAAATTGTGCGGCCGAATAGCGTAATATATCTTCGCCAATTCTTTTTTCAACCCCATAATCATTCTAGAAGTATGGATTGTTTCATTTTAGACCGTGACAGAGCTTCAAAGCCATGTAATGGAAATCAATGAAAAACTATCTAGGTGAATATAACCAATCAAAAATTCATATATTCTAAGTTATATATTATTGTACCTTATTTGCGAATAATACTCCACTTTATTTGGAGACATGTTTTTTTTATAAGAAAATAATCATTTTGCCTGAGCCTCAATTTTCTTAACTTGCCCCGAAATTGAGGCCTGAGAGTTTCTTAAACTTTTCTTAACCTTTACTGAAATAAACTAGCTAAACTGGCTTACACTTTCGATATTAATATCGTATACTTGAATTTAAATTCCATCTTTAACATTTTGAATGCAATAACGACGAAATATCGATTTTTGGTCTATAAAAAACTTAATTTTGGAAATTGAGCCTCAAGATTTTCTTAACATTTTCTTAAGATTTTGACCATTTGAGCCTCATTTTCTTATAAACTTTTTTCTTATAAAAAAAGCCGTGTATGATTTGGCCATTTCATATGGACATGATGCCACTAGCTTTCACGTGAAAATATTGTTATTGTTGTTTACATAACTAATGTCAAAGCAAGCCAGTGGTTGGAGCGCTCATGTATTGCGCAAAATGTCTGTATTTTGGGTACAATTCAAAAAGTCTGAACATTCTGCCTCTGTACACCCATTAGTACACATTGGCTGTTGGTGCAAGGCGTTTTCCCTCCAATAAGCAATCCTTCGCGTGAGATTTAGGATCACTCAATCGCTACGTAACGCTTGAAGGGGAGGGCAGGATATCTTAATTCGTTCCGCCATTGTTTGACCCATAAGGAGGCCTATGCTGTGGAAAGTTACGAGAAGGAAAGGCAGGGCCTCAAAAACGGTAAATTTAGCGTTACGTAACTGGTCAACAACGTATTTCCTTTAAAGAACACCGTGCTCTATTGAACGCCGCGTAAAAAAGTTGACAATATGAATGAAGACTATGATGGAGACAGTGGTATTGACATTCTTTGATATGTTTCATTCTGTGAACACATTTTTGAGCTTTAAAACATCTCTTGTACAGCCTTCTTACGCTTGTTTGGGAAAAGGGAACATTGTGCATAGTTTCATTTTTCATTTTGTAATGAACACTGCATTGTGAAAATAAATCAAACACAACCCCCTGGTATAACAGCCTAAGATTTATTATAATTTTTCTTTATTACGTTGGACTAGACGATTATGATGTACTTAAATTTATATGACTTATCGTTTAATTTATTGTGATATAGCTGAAGGGTTATTCTTGTAAAAAAGTAATAGGACATATGAATGTGAATACATCGTTAAGTTCGCTGTTGAATCTCTATCCGTCGACCTACATTTATATATTTCTATCGATGCTTTGCCTTTTTGCTGTTTAGGTCCATTGGTATTCTCTGTAATATCCAACTTCCACCTGATCATATTCCAATATATTACATAGGGAACAAAGTCAGGCACAAGCTAGGATTCTGGACTTGACAGAAAAACACGAAAAAGACAAAGAAGACCTGCGAAGAAACCACATTACCACAATAACGGTAACTTAACTTCATGGGTGCCAATGTGCATAAGGTCATACTAAATGTTAGCTTGGGTGCAAAATGGCTGATTTACTTTCCTATGCTGTGATTGTTTTGATTTCATAACATGCAAAGAAATCGTATCAAGATTCAATGAGAAATCAATAGTTAAGTAGAAGGATGCACCTGTAGAAATTATAAATATGGAATTTAGGTCATCATTTTGTTATTAGTTGTTTTAATTCATACTTAACATGTTCAAAACAAAATTACTCATTTTTTATTGTAAACCCAACACGCCAGAGAGCAAGAAATTACATCAACAATTATATTTCCTCAGGCATTACACCATGACATAGAGCTGTATCGGGCCAAATCAAAGGATCTTGAAAGGAACTGCTCAAACCTTGAAATTCAGTCACAGGAAAACGTAAGGAAAGCTTGGATATCCAGTTTTATGTCCATGACTATATTGCTATCTTTTTGTTATAAACAATTGTAAGTATAAGTTATTAGGTCAAAACATGTGAATACAATTGTTCAGATGCCCCCATGATTATTCATACAAAGCTTCACCACTTTAATAACAAAGCTAACAGCTCTAGCTAAGAAACTTTTGACAAATGATGTTTTACAGGTTGCTATTACTGCCATTTTGCAGCAATGAATACAAATATAAGCAGATTTGTTCCTTGTAGCTCACTAAACAGAAACTCGAATACGAAGAAAGATTACGAGGCCTCCTGCCCAATTCTGCAAGGATGGTAAGAACAAATGCCAGAGAAATCAACCTAAATTTAATATGTTAATGCATTATAAGTTAAGATATTAGTATATTATCATTTATAAAAAAGTTCTTGTTCCCAATTACGAATTGTGTTTCTCAGTAGAAATATCACCCTGAGGAAACAGTTGCAGCCAACTTGTATTTAGTATGAAAATAAAACAAATTAAAGCTAGATTACATCTTGTGCCAGACATAACTATCTTTAGAGCTTCATTCCAATTTGTTATCAACCTTTGATTTCAGGAACTGGAAGATACGATTACTGCTTTGCGTGAACAAATAACACTCATTCAATCTCGTGCATCACTACTTCAGCAGGAACTAGACAGCCGAGAAGGGTTATCAACCTCATTTAGTGAGCATGGACCTCAGCTGACTTCATCAAGATGACAAAAGATATCATCACCCTTCAATATTACCTACAATTTAATGCAAAACAATTTTTGCATATTACTTAAGCCATCTGTACATATGTGTAATAAGTTATATTGAAAGTTTCCCTTATTCCAAGACATGTTACTATTTTAAGTTGGTATAGCTTAGAAATCTTACATTATTCATCAAAGAAAACCCTGCTTAAGCCATAAAATTAGGAGTATGCCCTTTGTTTGGATTGGTTGAAAACAATTAAGCATAACAACAAAGTTCTAAGGAAATAACATTCCACTTCTATATTTTGGCAAATCATTTGTTGGGATGCATTCAATGGCTTGATTCAGTAGATTCTTATGTTGTCAAAGCTAATGCTGTTGGGCTGAAGAATCCAAAAACCTCTTACAATGCAAATTTGTGATTTTGAAAGTAAAAGTTTGTGTGCTACCATTGTTCTGAGATCAAATGTCCAATAAGCCTTAAATAGCTGAGTAGCAACACTTTCTATTTTATTCCATGCAATAGCTTTTAGGAGTTTTATACTATTTACCTCTTACTACTATAGTGCCTTCATCTTGTTTGTCACACTGTAGATGAGTTTATTTGAAGATATTAATGCAAATTTATCAAAATGAAATTTTATTACTCAAGCACAAAATACCACCATTAATCTACTACATATGTGTCAAGTTCCTATCTGCAAACAAGTTCCCTAATTGACCAAAACTGACAAATAAGTTAATATGGTAATAAAAAGATGACAGCTAAGCATGCAATTGTATATCTTTTACTTTCCAAAGCTGCCATGTCTAATAGGTTGAAGAGGAACACCCAAATCAGGCCAGCTTCCATCTTTGGCTTCAAAAAATGTGTAAGACAGTGTCAGTTCTGTAACTTTCCTTAAGCTTGGATCATTCACAAATTCTGGATCAATGTAAAAGAACACAGGCATATCAACCTATATGAAAAAGAAAAGAATTTCAATTTCAATGGCAAACTTTCTTGTGCAAGCAATGTCAAACAGAGCATAGCACCAGGAACAGGTGGGAGGGGTAGATTCAGGATATCATGGATGTTAAACATCAAGGACTACATTAGATTGTATGCGACAGAGGTATATATAGGGCCACACATATGGTATGAATGCACAAGAGGAGGGGATTCAGCAAAAAGCATGCAATTGCTTATAAGATGGAGGGTAGTTCCAGGCAGCAAGTACACTAACAAAACAACTGCACCAATACACCTAACTGAACCAAAAATACCATAGTTTTTTCACATGCAGTCATTGATTGTCAATGTGTTGACAATATGAATGAATCAGAATTTTAGGACTTGCTACATACATCTTTAAATTCAATAGTCAATCAGAATGAATGAATGTGCCCATCTAACAATATCACTGGTCAGCAACAGCTGCTCAAAAAGTGCACAAAAATTTATTCCTAATTTGTTTAACTTTTGTTAGGAACAGGTAGAAGTGGTCAAGCAATGGAAAATAATAGGGGGAGGTCAAATTGTAAGTACATGCTCAGACTGAAAGTAATCCAGAAAGTGTATGTTTGTGTACAAGGGGGGAAGTGGATCAACATTTTTGAAAATACTGCATATCTACTATGTGGATGGCCCCTATAACCAGAGATTCCAACTTTCCTGTTTTCTTCAGAAAACTCCTGTTTTCAATCCAAGTTTCCAGCCTCCCAGTTTCATATCTCTATTTTTCTTTCTGTATATTCTTATTTTATATGTTCAAAAAAGTTTGCATTTGGTGATTTTCTTTTGGTACATTCATGTGATATTTTCTGGGTTTGTTCCCATGCTTCCTGCCTTTCTATTAATTTAATGATCCAATCTACAGATCCAGTAGCAGCAGCAACAAAGCTGTGCCTAAATTGATGACTCTTTCATATTCAGATAAAGGGAGTTTTCTCAAAGGTACCTAAGTTAGTTTTGGTATTTTGAAATGCTTCCCATTTTCGAATACCACAGGTTGGAATCTCGGCATATTGCTCCTGACTGAGAAGAATCAAAAAAGGCCTGAAGATTCAGCAGTATTCCTATGCACTTATTGGAATATTGAGAGAAATGGCATTCTTAGGAAGTTCCAATAAAAACAAATGAGATAACAGTATTATAACAAATGAGATAGCAGAATTGCCAATTCCAGAAAGGTCTAGGCCCATCTCCATTAAAGTGAATAACAGCAACCGCTGGTGAAAACTGAGATTGAGCATGTGCACTTCAATTTTTTGGGCATATTGAGCATTCTCTGGTGAACGCTGAGAAGTTGAACCTGCTTGAACTTTTCAGCAATTGCTCACAGCAGGTATGAAATCACACAATTGATAGCTATCTCTACTTCATAACCCAACAGCTAGGAAGTAGCAGCCTGGCACTTAGCAGACTAAAAAAAGCATTTGGTTCAAACTGAACCTGAATTAAGTTAAACAATTTCGCATTATGAGAATGATCCACAGCTCCCTTTTGCTGTTCAACTAAGAAAAAGGGAAATCTGGGCTCAGAATATCCTCAAATTAGCAAGACAGTATTCAAAAATAGCAATAGAGAATCAGTTGATGAACTCACCCTTGGCTTTGTGTTCATGAAATATCTGATGAATCTAACATCTGTGTTTCCTTTTTTAATTCCGATAATACTTTGAAGTTATAGGCAAGCAAAGTGCAAGGCGAGCTTCAATCCCTCTCTGCCATATAGGAATATCTACTCGTTCATTGGCGAATGTGTGAAGGCATGGGTATTAATTCCTGTGAATTTTTTCAGCAATCACTCAAAAAAGTTATTGGAATTCACTCTAATGGAGATCTGCCTTATCACTCTAAATATTGGATAATTACAAAATTCATCATGAATTGACAATAATCAAAACTAACCTCTTCCCCTGGATTAAGTCTTTGCTCTTCAAAGCAGAAGCACTGGAATTTAAAAAACAAAGCAGTTATTAATTATTATTCAAACTGAAATTCTACTTAGGAATGAGTTTGTTTCATTCAATTGGATAAAACAAGCTGTCAATAAGTCCAATTATTTCCCATTCAAATATGTTCTATCCACATTGATACGTGGATGCATCTGGTTATATCATTATGTATAACTTTTGGGTTTTATGCACCACTTCATCTTGTGAAATGATGATATACTGTAGATTAACAAAATGATTCAAATGTAGCTTGTTGAAGAGTTGATATAGACTCAAACCAACTAGCTGTGAAATCAAACTATGCAGGGGTGGAAACAGTCGCATGACCTAAGAATTATTCAACACAAATGCTCACTGCTGGTAACACTGGGACAAAAATTGTGAAAATTTCAGATGACCGACCTTTTATGAATAGGCAAAATGGTAAATCAGTCAAAACATGATTGCACAACATGAATTACTTCACCCAACAATGAAACTTTGGGAATTCTCATCTGTTGAACATCGATGTCAAGAGGTCCTGAACTCAGCATGACTGAGCATGATGGTCCTATCATACTTGTATGATAGGACCATCATGCTGAGTCATGCTTGTTGTGGCACATCCAAAGAAGTAAAAACATTCGCTTCTCTGACACTCTGAGGAACCCAAATAAATAAATGCTTTGGAAAAAAATGCAATTCTTGCTTATTGCAGAAACCTTTATTGTCAAAGAACTTCCTGTGTCAAAAAAAACAATAAATGTAGCAAAAATACAAAGACCTACCTGAATTTTATTAAAATATTGGCCAGCTTCAAATGGAATAACATTGTAAGTAGATACTCCAGTAATTGGTTGCTCAGTTGGGTTTGAAGCAGTAAAGAATGCTAGAGCAGTTTCTCCTGGGTATATCTATAAAGTTATAGATTTAGATGAACAAAACTACTTAATACAGACAAATGTGAAAATTATTGAACTTAAAAATAATGTTGTGTTATCAAAATTTTGTAGTGCAACAACATTTTGATAATGAAAGCACATGGGCCTTCATGAAGCTAAATTAGAACTGAATTATTAGCCAAGCAAATCATGACAAGAAATGCAAGGTTGATATTGAAAAATAAGAAATGCAGTTACCAGTACCTTATTTTAAGCATCATTCTATGCAATACAAATAATAGGAACTTTTATCTCAAGCATGCTAAATATCTTACTATAAATTTTCAGTAAAAATTCTTCCACAATGTGAATAGTTTGCCAGGGCCTATTTCAGAGTGATCTTGGCCACACTTTGTGATCTCTTGGTAATCTTGTGTGTGGCCATGGAAATCTAAAATTGTGGTCAACTTTCTCAATTTCATATGCTTCTTACTTCACAGATGTCTTTCTCAGTCTTGGTCTGTATATGTTCTGTTAAAATTTTGCGAGCAGAACAACATGTATTTCAATGTAGAATCAAACGACAAAAGGCTCCAGATGACATTTTGGATGTGGTCCTCAAAAACACTCAAGTAAGGTGTGGTCACAGTTTCATAGCATAGTGTAGTCATGGAAGATTTCCTTAAAATAGGCCCTGTGTTTGCCATTCATAATATTGCAAAGCATTTGTAACAATTTTTGAAGAAGCACAGAACAAAGCACTGTAGCTTTCCTTTTGTACAAGGTTTATGCTCAAGGTGTTTAACTCCTTTAAGCAGCTATGAACCAATGGCCAAACTATTAAAAGTTTGTATAATCCTTGTTGAAGTAGTTTTGTTCACTGGTAGATACCTCCAGTTACAACCAACCAATATGCATTTCATGTTCTTAGACACAAAGATCTCAGAGGTGGTGCACAAAATCTAAACAAAGCATGGCTCTTTTGACTTATACACCTCAGGTGTACGCCAACATTCAACATTAGCATACACCGAAGGAGCTAGTGGTATACCTCCAGTTTCAATTTTGTAGGGAATGCACCTTGGATAACCAGGGATTGCCCTTCCCCTCATTAAGCTATTGTGACTTAATGCAGTAATGCTTGTGCATAGGGCTCCTTACACTATAGGGGTCACCCATAAAGGATGTCCACACATTTTTGCCAGTTTTCAACCCCCTTCTTCCCCTGTCAGCACTTGTCTGCTTTATGCCTAACAATGCCCTCCCTCTATCTGTGGGGACACTGAGTTGGAAGATAAATAAAGAGCTGCAAGAACTATGGAAAAATAAAATCTCTTTGGGAAAGACATGAATACTGTACTTGTTTCTTGTCTGCCTCTTTATTTTTCAATCTTGAACACAGGAAGATGGTGATCAAATGGCCTTTAAATACCCTCTTCTTTCCTACAAAGACCACACTGAAAAGGATGTCCACTTACAGCTTAACCTCCTCCCAACCCTTATCCACTGTTGTTTGAATTGTTGCTAACCTCCTCCCTCCCCAAAGTGCAGACATCTTTTATAGATGCTCCAATATGGGAATGAGATCATCTTCAATTTCAAACATAAAGCAATAATGCTTTATTGAGCAAAACTGGTTTTTATATCAGCTTCATTAATAATATGAACTTATTAGTTAACTCATCAACACTGGATGTATCACTATAAATAGCATACTTTTATCTCATTTTGTCTTGGCTTGAAGATCCATTGCATATTTGCACTTTTATCTGCATTGAATTTGACTGTGAGTGGCCTTTTTTTCTGCTTCTCCATATTTTCTATTTCTTCACCAATTTCTTTGACTTTGACTGTGCCACCATATCCTGAAGCCTAAAAAAATTCATACTGTGACAGTAAATCATTTCTTCAATGCCAATACAAAAACTTTGAAGGGTTGTTGCACCAAACAGTGCTCCCAATCCTTAAATTTTTGTATTTAAGTTTGACATAGCATAGCCCCCTTTTCAAGGGCTTGCCGCTGCAGGAAATATTTCTTCAACACGGTTATGACATCTACCACAGGTTAAGGTTTTTGACTTCAGGGCAAAATTGTGATTTACCTGACAGTACAGCCTGTAAAGTGGTACTGCAGCATATGATCCACCACAAACGAGAATAACAATAGATATAACATACATAGCAGTTGCGTTGTGCCTCTGTGAAAACCCAAAGTGTGCCCTATTCTCTCGGACAGATTTCGTAAATTCTTTAGTTGAAAGAAAACGAACTCGATTCCCTATCAGTGAATAAAGTGGATAGAACTCTACTTTGAAAAATTGCTTTATTCCAATTCTATGTACTCTACGCAAGTTCATCTCTGTCAATGCATTCGAACTAAATTTCCTTGCGTTGGTGCAGCAGTCTTGAATAGTCCTGATTTCGTTCCGACTCGAAATTTGAATAGCACGAGTTAAGCAACGTAGCAGAGCTCCTGGCCTTCCAAAACAATTATACGCCATTTTTGCTCACATATGTGGGATTTAATTTATGAAATGCTTGCTTGTTATATAATAAAAGATTTTAGTTTTTATTGAACTGCAATACTGTCCATAAAAAGCTAGTCCAATGTGTCCTCGTATTGATGCCAAGGCATTTACATCATGCTGTCCTTTACACATGCATTTTCTGGGATAAGTCTATAGTGAACGAACCATTAAAGTTGTTATTATAAAAAATGGCAGAATATGTGTATCAAAATTTGGAAGGCATGCTCCCAGAGCTTGAAGACTTGGAGAAGAAAGGAATATTTGAACGAAATGAATTGAGGTTTGACTGATTGCTTCTCTCTGACTTTTCTCGAGCAGTAAAGGATTTTGAAAGAGACTGCTTTCACTGAGTACACCGCATGATCTGGAAATTCATACAGCGCACTATCTAATTTCTTGTAGAGGTAAACATCTACAATGGCACCAATTTAAGTAGCAAATTTTATTTAGTTTTCTGTAGACTGTGCCACTCTTGCTAGGCAGTAAATGATGTATAATGTTATTGTGAGGCATTGACGCTAGTATTTCCTTTAGAGTGATTATAAAAAGAAGAACCGAAATGGAGTACAAACTACAAAGACGTGTAGTAGAAAAGGAGGACTTTTTGAAATACCTGCAGGTATGCTTTCTTAGGATTCTAAAGTTCTATGACTCCTTCTACAGGAATGTGATATTTATTCATTATACAATTGTCACCAAGCAATCGATCTATGCTAAGTTCCTATTCATATATTTTCCATTATAAGTGACTGATTGCAGTGCCAGTAAAAGGTTCTTAGTTATGGTTTAATATGCAGTATTTTGTATTTCATTACCTTACTTTTTAGTATGAGCTCAATGTTGATGCTCTCAGAAGAAAGAGAATGCAGGTATCTTCTTACATAGAAATATACTTTTGCTTGATACAAAGAAGAGCTGTAGATGAAATTCTAACAACTCATTCCTTTCATAAGTATCATCTCAGAACTAACATGGGAATGTTTTGGATTAAGGCTTGTGACTCATACTATTAATCTGACTGGAATTTTTACCTTGTGCAGGGGATTTCTCTCCCACCCAAATCAGGTGTCAGCCAGGCCAGATAAATTTGTACCATTATTTATATGTTACTCTAAGGCACATACATTTCTCTCAGCCACCCAGAATTTTCATCCAAGGGAATCTCAGCCATGGAACTTCTTTGCCACAAAGCAAGTACCACATTCATTATTCAAAGTTTCCAATCTCGACTGATATTGGTCCAGTCCAGATTGGAAACTTTGAATAATGTCCTCTCTTTATTAGATATTTTTTGTCATTGGATAGCATTGGAGTGATAGGTTTATTGCTCAACTATAATACATAGTCAAATATGAAATGCTGCACAAATGACTGTATATAAAACATATTTAGGTATGAAGAGGAAATTTCAGCTCTATTTCTCTTTCTATGAGTCTTGTTCTACCTTATTCTTCAATTATGAGCTGCAGTTTATATTCTTTTATTTGGGACAATTTTCTGCAGCTTATAATAGTTTAAGTACTGTATGCTATGATACTTACTTCCTTTTCTTTTTCAATGAATATATTTGTAGTCAGTTGAGATGATACATGCTTTTGTTTCTTTTTCAATTAATATATTTGTAGTCAGTTGTAATTGTTGTGGGTGTGGCTTGTAGTCAAGGGCCACTTTTATTATTCAAAACATCACATTGTGAAGCTTATAATCAGGGGTGGCTTATAATTGAAAAATATGGTATTTACCTTTGCTTCTTTAAACCAAGATTTTGAAAAGTTTGAAAATACTTGAAAAGTTCTATACTTCTCTCTGTTTAGAAACTCAGAATGAATCCACAACAGCACACAGCAGCAGAAGCTGGATTAGTGAAAAGAATGCATCATGTTTTTCAAGTTAGTCCCTTTTTCTACCTAGCTTTTTTTTATAATGAGTTAGATACATAATTTTTTTCCAAGTTTTTTTTCCAGAACATCCTTTTGGTGAGAATATGAAATATTTTTCATTGAAACATCATAGTATTAAGAGATTGTAATAATTAAAAATGTTTTGATAAAGAAATTATTATTTTGTAGAAAGCATTGAAAAAGTTTGGGGTAAGTTGCTAAAATATGTGATCTAATCATTGTTGAAATGGACATGTAGTTTTGTGTTCTTAATGATGTGTCATTCCATGTCAAATCATTGAGACCATGACACCCTTGGTTTGCATTCACAAGGCCAATGTATTTTGTTTACCCATTCTTTTTAAAACTCTGAAATGTTCAAGTTAGTAAAATGGGTATTAGATTTTAATCAAAATTGCTTAGTTAGGGGTGTTCAATAAATTGAAATGGATGTTGAAATGTTCAGAAAATCTGCAATTGGCCCACCCCTACTGTTTGGTGCCAGAGAGTACACATGAAGATTCCATTCTTGCTAGCTTGATCAGTTACAAGTTTCTGTTATTTTTTCCTTAGAATGACTTGAAGCTGTGGATGCAATATATTGACTTTTGCAAGAAGATGGTAATGTTTTGATTATGCTTCTTTCTTTGACCAATAATATTATGTTATAATTATGGTATATTATACTACTCCTTAAACTTCTTAACAACTCCTTAGATTCAATTCATGTTTCTAAGGGAACTTAGAAGCTCCTTACTTCTACTTAAATCTTGAGGAAGAAGACTTTCAGTGACAGATTTATTTAGGGAATGAATTGCATTTTGTCATGGAAACACACAAAAAGCCTCTTTAAAATTCAACTGTTTAGTTCTTTAAAACTCCTTACAGAGTCTTTAAATTACTACCACAGTATGAGCCTTGTTTAATTTTTAGCAAATATTGATGCACTCTTTTATTCAATAGAGTGAATTGAGTTTTAATAGTATGGATAATATACTTCTCCAGGGTAGCAAGAATGCTCATAGTAGGGCTCTTGGCAGAGTAATGCAGCTACATTCACATAATCCAAGTATGTAAAATGTTTTCATTCAAGTGCAGTTTTGATTTAAGGTAAAAGGAAGGCAAAAACATGATATATCAATAAGAAAGTAAGCAATTTTGGTAAATACAGATTTTGGAGGTAGTAATCCTATTTACCTATCAACTTTTATCTGAGTGGTATTGAGAGAATACTACTATTTGAGTAGCATTGATACCCAAAATGCACCCTTGCAAAATAGACAGTCCTGTGAACCGATTGAGGTCTTTTTGACTGTACTGATTCCCTGAGGTTTTGGATGCATTTGAAAGTCATCTGCAAAGCATTTTAAAGGGTCTTACCAATTTTGAATAATGTAATTAATTATTTTGATAAAAGTTTAACTTACATTATGATAGAAATGTTTGTATTTTTGCTGCTTTATCTGACACAAGGAATTATC
>OLMO02000286.1:7144991-7160437 GCA_900291935.2 Cassiopea xamachana
CTTCCAACTCAGGTGTGTGGATAATGGCAGCAAAATGGGAATTTGAAGATAATGGCAGTATTGACAATGCCAGGTATTTGCCTATTGTAATTTGTTGGAAGCTGTACAATATGTGGAGTTTGTAGATATACTGGNGGCAGGGAGTTTGTGCATGTAGTGATAGGACACTCTGGGGGTAATTTCAGTACCAATAAGCTATATATGCTATGAAAGCAATTTGTGATTGTGTAAATATTATAAGTAAATCTACAATTTGTTGATTAGGAAAAGGAAAAGCTAAACTTTTTGCCAAAAATCTTTTTATGTCGGAGGTATATGATTCTCCAAGGATTTAATTGGTCTTGAGCATTTCATTATCAAATTGCACTTGCAGAGTGTTTTTCTGTGGGATTGAGGAACTTCCTTGAAATTGTTTTGATTTGTATTACATTCTGACTTCTGGTGTTCAGTATTTTGGCATTTCAAAACACAGTATGATGTTCTGCAAAATTTCTCAAAAACATTTGGAAGGAAACCATTTGATTCTATATTTTCTATATAGAAATACAGAGTCAAATAATAGCAATATACTATATAGTATATTGGCATCATAATTTTCCTGATGTTGTGTGTAGTATATTCTTACTGTTTTGCTTTATAACATTTATGAACAATGTTTGCTTCACACTGATGGTATGGGATCAGGTTATTCTTTGTTTTTTAATTTTAGTATCTTTGGCACTTTTGAGTATTTTCTTGGCATTTTTTCTAGAACATTAATGCAGAAAGCTCTTCGCTTAAACCAGGAATCGAAAACCCTTTGGCTAGAGGTAAACAGCATTAATTGGTATATTGTTAATATGAGTTATGACTCATTAGTATATGAGAGACAAGATGTTATTGCATATGTTTTTGTTCCTTGTTGCATTTTGGAGACATGCATTGCTTCCCTGCATATTATATATATATATATATATATATATATATATATATATATATATATATAACTTGAATTCCTTGTATCCTCTATAACTAAGAGTGCTCAATACATTTCGTAGAGCGTAATATAGGTAGATTGACAATTAATTGCAATTAATTGCCTGATGATCGAGAAATCGTGAAACTAATAGTCGCAATTCCGCAGTTTTATTTTCTGTGTCAATCTACCTATATATATATATATATATATATATATATATATATATATATTATTATATTATATTATATTATATTATATATATTATATTATATATATATATGTTTATTTTATGTATTTATATATATTTATAATATATTTATTTATAATATATATATGTATATACATATATATATATATATGTATACATACATACGTATATATATTATATATATATATTTACCGATAAGCTATAGAATTATTTAAGATTTTGACAAAAATGGGGTGGTATGACAACCCCACATCCCCTACTTTAGCATGCCCCCGAAAAGCAGGTTTTGCCCATCAAAGACATTTCTTACAGTCAATTCACTTGGATGTAAAGACCTTTTTGACCAGGAGAAGAAAGTCATGAAAGGAATGGACTGTTTGTCACGTCGCTCAGTGCAGTTATGGACGCCATTATTTAATGTTACATGAATATTTGTTTGTCATTCGTTTTCTTATCTAATAAATTTATCTTGTCCTGTTTGAGGGTCAAAAATTTATTTTTAGCAAAAAGCTATTTTTATTAGTTTCCACTAACGCATATTAACTATAGAGAAATTTTTAGTATTTCAGGTTAGAGCTGTTGCACGTTGACAAGGTATGACAGCTGCATTTTCCGCATTTTATGACATTCAAAGTTCATGATTATTATTTCTCTCAAGTGACAAATAAGCGGGGGTCCTTATAGACAGGTGGGTAGGAGAAACTTCCGAAATTTAATAAGCAGAGGAGTGGTGAAAATAAACGGGAGGGTTTGAATTTGAGAAAAGGCTTTAATTGATTATACAAGGACGGAAAGAACTTAAACAGGTTGTCATAGAGCATAAAACTAAAATGGATACAGAAGTACGCTATTTTGCCATGAAAATCGAGCGTAAATAGTACTAGTAAAGAAAGGAAATGAAGTAAGGGATTTGTAAAGCAAAATCAATTTCCTAAAATTAATAAATGGGGGGTCCTAATAAGGTCAGGGGGTTGGACAAAAATTGAAAAATTAATAAGCGAGGGGGGCGTTTATTTGGCAGCTGAGAGTACTGGAAATTTAAAGCTAATTAATTTGAGATGTTTTGTCGGAACTTTTTCTTGTTTTTCTTTTGTTTTCTGGAATGTTTATATTCTTGTATAGATAAAGAAAAGGAAGGATGTGTTGAGTTTATCCACTGAATCTGACGAGGTTTGCTAATTACTATTGATTTTAAACTCCTTTGCTGTACAGTTTTGTACTTAATGCAGAAAATGCAATTTCTCATTAGTAGAATTACAGTATTTTCATTGGTGAAAAGTTTATATTGGGTTTTGTTTTTATTAGATTAATGTAAAATAAAGATTAATTACTTCATGAATTTAAGAAAGGCCATGAATATTTCCTTTGGAACTATTCAAGTCAAATTCGAAGTCCTTCCCGCACCTAATGGCGCACAGGGCGGCGCCTATCTCCGTTTCTATAGCCCTAGGCCACGCGTCTGCGAATGCAGTGAGGGCTACAGCGGGGGGCTGGTCCACTGGTAGCTCCGCGCGTGGAACTATTACCTACTCTTATTAAACATTCTAATTTCATATCAATTACTATTTATAGTTTATCATTCAACAGGTATAGAATGAAAATTAGAGATCGATAACAGCTAGCTTTTTGTGAATATGTTGACACTGATGTTAAATTGCTAGAGAGGCGAAAATACCAAATTATTTGTAGCACTTTATGATATTGACTGTTTCCTACAGACCATTTTCCGTATTCATTTGAATACATGCTGCCTTTGATTATAAGTAGCATCTACAAAGCCATGTAGAGACATGTATTCTTATCAGACAGTATTTCATACATAAGAAAGTAGTAAGAAAGTTCGTTGCTGAATTTGGATCAGTTCTTTGGAAAAGCTAGAATTATCTGTAAATAGAATGGTTTAAGCGTTATGCTGGCGACTCTTCAGTAGTGTATCTTTTGCTGTTAACTGAGATTTATCATTATTTCAAGTTTATATGAAGCTTCTTCACTCTCGACAATAAAACGAACGAAGGTATATTAAATAGTCTGTTGGTACTACAGAACTTTATTACAGCACAAAAAAGCGGCAACATTCTTTTGACATACTGAAACATTTTTCGTACGATACGCATCAGAGGATGAAACGTCGGATAGTGACCGAAAGGTTGACCGAAATATATACCCAGCTGCTGTTACATGTGATGGGATGCATCTAATTGGCCCTAAGAGTGGCCAATTAGGACCTATTAGCTATTATTCACTTGAAGAATCCCAGTGAAAAAACGAACTCTTTTTGCCTACACTCGACTGGGTTTTGAGTCTTGATGTAAACAGATTCCAAAACACTTAAAGGAGAAACGATCTTGCTTGCCTAATGATCCGAAAATTCTCGTCTGTATATGTTTTAGTGCATTCTGGATTTGCAATAAGGTGTTGTCCTATGGCCAACTCACAGTTAATATTAGTAATGGCGTTGGTAATTCTATTTTAAACCGCGGCTTATAGTCGCTTTAATGCTATTTTGCATTTGTGCGCCAAAATCCCCATTTCTATTTTATTTTCAAAGCAAGTGCAGTTTTTCATTGCATAAAATAAATTCATTCATTTTTGTGGATTCTAGGTAGCTTACAAAGTACCTGAAAAATTAGTTTTTGGGCTTAACCATCGCGCATAGAATCTTTCAACGGATTCAAAGGGTTAGTAACCAAGGGGGCAATAAAGGGCCTGTCCGGGAGTTGAACCCGGGACCTCTCGCACCCTAAGCGAGAATCATACCACTAGACCAACAGGCCGTTGTTGATGTCGATGTTGAGGCTTGCTAGTTGTTCTTATTAATCAGCTGGTACAAGCTGTTATGATAAATATTTTTGCTACCACAATATATGAAATACCTGTAGAGATTTAGTCCAACAATATATTCAATGGCAAGCCTAACAGCAGATCAGCAATTTCGAGTTTCATCCTGAAAAATAGAAGGTGTTTTGATAGCTTCGATCCTTATTTTCCATTTTCAATCGAATCGTTAGCTGTATGTGATGGCATATTTTAGTTTCTTCTTTCCTGCTAATTATTGCCCAGTAGTAGCTGTTTTTTATACGACAAATAAATGCTTTGCGAGAGTTAACTAAACGCCTTTTCCTTGTCACCGTAGCATAGTCTATATATGATTCGGCCAATCTTACCCTTCCCCGCTAGAAGCACGATAGGCAATGAGAGTGGTGCAAAGATTTCTTTATCATTGAATTTAACTTGTCTTTTTTGGATTGGTACCCATTTACTTGGATATTATATTTATATTGCTATATATGCCAAGTTTTTTGAAACATAGATTTTGAATAGACAATGTTGCACATCCAGAAAGGCTCTTATATTGCCTAGTAAACCCCATTAAATTTTAGTCTACGGATTAACCAATTCCAGTTAACCGTTCGCCTTTTATCAACAATTTACTTTAAATTTTAGCAGTACCACATTTATAGAAAATGTTGAAACCACCAGTAGTGCATAGTACAGCTTTCGATTACGCAAACCCTTTTTGCATTAGGTTGGTGTAATTATCTAGGGATTAGTAACGATACGAGTTCTCGTTTTTCATGCATTCAGTGTTTTACTTCTGATGAGGAAACGTCCTTCTTTCTGTTTCATTTAGTTGTAGAACTTTAAGAAGGAATTTTTCATTGACTCTATCTTCGGCTTTTGTTAGCTGTTATCAAAGATAACTTTATACTAATCACTATGGTGGCCCCTTTTGGCCCCTTTTTAATCGGCAAGGCTGAATGGGCCACAGTCTTTAAAATTGATATTTAAATGAAATGAAAACTGTCAAAGTGCAGACATACTACCCAGTATTGTGCCGAGACACCTTCCGTTGGGGGGAGGCGTTCTGACCAACTGACCAACTATTGTTACTAAATTGTTACTAAAAAAAGGGTCACAGAAAATACTATGGGAAACCCTCTTGGCAGCCTGGCTGACTTTTGACCAACTTCCCTACAAATTTGAAAATATTGGGGGAGTACGACGCCCCCCATCGGCACATCACTGATATTACCTTTAACATCTCCCATTTTCATTTTATTAGATTGAGAGTGGCGCATTGTCTGAGCTTTTTCTAGCGAATAAGACAGCCAGTATTGCTTACAGCAATGCTATTAAAGCTTTTCCAGGTACGTCTGAGCCGGCCTATTCATACTCGTTTTCATGACTTGCTATGCCTCCAATGCATTTCCCTTGAAAGCTCAACGGCTCTCTCTAGTCATTCGGCTATATTTTAGATGTCACCGTTTTTACTGTCATTGCTCATTCTTTTCATCTCAAAGTTATATTTTATTTCTTTACAATGTAATAGCAGATAGATAGCTTCAAGGAATAGAAAGGCTGCAACTTTGAATTTTCACTCATTCCTTCAAAATCAAGCATGAACTATCGACAGAGAACATGGACTTTTAGCTAGCTGATTGCAGGAACTAAAACCACATATGAAGTTGTACGGTATATATACAATTAAACGGAAAATAAGAATCAAACTGAATCATATAAAACTAAGAAAAACAGGACTATTATTTCCTAAAGTTACATTTCCTAAAGTTAGACAGTGTAAGTGATCGGTTTAATTCTATAACCTGGACGGTTTAATTCTGGTTCATCTTTCAACAGTTGTTTGTTTTTACAGTTTTTGTACGAGACATTTTGTAGTCAACAGATAGCTGAAATACATGCTATATAGAAACCAGCCTTAAATCATTATTGATATTTAAGTGAATGAATGAATTGATGGGTGAATGATTGATTGATTGATTGATTGATTAATTGATTTAGTGGTTGATTTCTTGAATGATTAATTGATGAATAAATCACTCTTGTTTCATAGATGATATCACCTTTCGCGAGGAGTTCTTATCAATTTACCGCTTGTTTCCAGACACTGATGAGAATCAGAATGAGATATACGAAGGGTTGGTTTGACAATAGGATTTCATTTGTCATTTTTCTCCCAAACGACTTTTTACCTATCAGTTTGATTCGCTATTGGATCAGATTCGCATTGTTTTTCAGACAATCATCTTTAGATGCAAGCTAAGTATTGGCTTGACCTTGCCTTTGAGCATATGCTTGCTTTGAGATGTACACTTATGATTTCTGGGGCACACAATGTGAGTGATCGTTTATGGACGACCAGCTCTTTTGAAACAATTGTCATAGTTAGCCCTTTTCTCCCAGGATCGCCATCAATCAGCTACTTCAGGGAAAATATGGGAATTTTTTCGATCAGGAAAAATCAGGGGGGAAGAAATATTATTGAAAAATCAGGGAAAATCAGGGAAGCTATATAGTTGCTATTTTATCATTTTGACATGGTTGCTTTCTTTATACTCAGTCACACATCCACTTGAATGTGATAATTGCCAAGTTTTTCCCATTTTTATAGCATTTTGTTCTGTGCAGTAATTTTGAATGGCAGTTCCGCATTTTATGGAATCAAAAACTTGAACTGCCAAAAATAGGGCCAAAGCTCTCCCAAACCCCACATCTGTGGAAAGAAATGATGAGAATATCAGACATAATTCCATTAAAAATGAGCAACATTTCACTAAAAATATCAGGGACAATCCTGGAATTTTGTCTTGAAATAGCAGTGTAAGCCCTGTCTTCGTTTTGAAAATAATTGGATCAAAAGTGCAACGTTTGATATTTTGAGCTATCAATGAAAGTATTTTATTCATTTGGTGAATTCTCATCCTTTAAAATCTTGCCTTTACAATTTAAGACTTGTAGTTGAATTTATGCTTTCTTTTAGTCTTCCACTGCTTTCTCATATAGGACATTACTACTCCGTCGTACCATTTTGTTTTCCGTCACAGATTTCTCTAGCTTATCGAAATTTATTCATTTTTGAAAGATTGATGAAAGATTTTCCAGATAGTGAAGAAGCCTTTTCTATAATTGCAAAAAGACCTGTCGATCAATTGAAAGCCAAAGCTTCAAAAGGAATCGAGTTATCTGGTATTTATCAATTTTAGTTTCAACTTTCTAATATTGAGCTGGTAGAAGTACACAAATTTGTTCATGATGCGACTTGCACCTACTATATCAGGAGTGGCCAACCGGTGACTTACAGCCACGTTTTATGCTGAGTTACCCCCAAAAAGGTTAAAGCTATATTTGAATTTGTGCTTTTCATGTGCACGTTTATTTTGTTCGAGTATGATAGGGTATTTACATGTGAGAGGAAAGCCTCTCACGTAAATACTCTTTTAAGCTCGATCAAAATAAACGTTACCATAAAAAGCACAATTTCACATATAAATCTAATAGCCACATTTGTGGAATTAGACAAAGCTGCATCAAGTTTTACCACCCTTGTGCTAGATAGAGTTTTGTTTTTGGTATGTTGAAAGGGTTCCGCGTAACTGCATTAAAATTAGGCGTTGAGAATTTAGCTTTTGGCTTGAATGAATATGTATCAGATCTAGACCTTAAACCCCCTCTTTCAACTGAGTTCTTTATCATTTACGTATTATTACACCAAGTTTACAGTTTTCCTGTTTTTAAGAAGTTGTATAATATCTAGGGTGTGAATTGTTTTGTATTTTTGTAGCTATCTGTGCCAATTTCAACATGAAAACTTAGGCATTGAAATTTATCCATGTTTTTATTAAATTTTGTTATGTACTTGGAACATTGTGTATATTGAATTTTTGTACTGCCTCCCGACATGGGCGGATACAGAAAAATATTTGACCGTCTTACAATATGTTAATTGGCCATGCCCTTCTGGCCATGCCCTTCTGACCATGCCCTTTTATTGTCCAGCTTTTTGGAAGACATATTCACCACTAACAGCCAAATACAATCCAGCCTTCTCCTTGAGAGTGTAACTATCTTCCAAGTTAGCACAAAGGCTGCATATATAAACTAAAGGTGTTCTTTGATACTCTCTTGACTTGATAAATATAAAATGGACAAGATTGATGGTACATGGCTGCAAAACATTTTACCAGTGCTAAATATAAACAAATTATGAACAGGGATATGAAGGTGAATGAAATCACTACAGGCAGGTTTACTGCGTGAGTCAAGTAAAAGCTAATTGGTTGACAATGGCAACTTAAGTGTAATTCATGGACAGGGATAGGCTGTGAAGTTGGTGAGGGGTCTTTAATGATTCACATCAAAATAAGAGATTTGTTTCAGAAAAATGATGTTATAACACCATTGTAAAACTAAAGCAAAGCAAGGTTATTAAAAAATAAATGATGATGGATGGACTACCTTGCAACAATGACATTATTTTTGTATATTAGAGATCTTTTGTCATTATGGTTGTCTCTTTATGTAGAGTACCTAGCATCAGCATGATATTTAAATTTCTACTGCTGAAAATCTTTACAAAAATGTGTGGGTTGTAGCCCCAGCAGCCCTTCCCTATAAAACAGCCCTTTGAGTGTATTTTGTCTTTAGTCTACCAGTAGGCAAATTTTCTGACATTAAGGACATAATTTGCTCTGTGTTCCCTCCATTTCTTTGCACAGAGTTCTTTAAATATAAAATTACATTTATTACTTTACTTTCAACCCAAAACTAAATGCTCATGATGTTTCACACTATTGGATACCTAACTTATTTGGCATCTGGAGTTTCCATTTGAACAAGAATAATTTCTACCTGGGTTGAGCTCTGAAGACTGCTTGGTGAGAGGCTATTTGGAAGTAAAATTTTGTTATTCTCCATGAATTTGCTTTACCCCACATTATTACTTGATGATAGCTCCCATGCTAATTATATCCCCCAAAATTTCTATTCATGTGCCAAAATCCAAAATATAAAACTTTTGTTAAAGCATTTCTTAAAAGATATTTTGCTTTTAAGGAAATGACCACATGACCAATATCTAAAAGGAGATTCCCCTCCAGTTGCAGTATCAAAAGCCCTTGCATCAGTCTTTATTTTTATCAAATGTTATTAGAATTAAGATACAAAGGAATGAGCTAGGTTGATAAAATTGTACTTGGCAGGCAAGATGACCCTTCTGGTGCTGGCAATTAAGAATAGATTTAGTGCACATGCTAACCCTGCTGAATCCATTGCTAGGCCTAAGCTTCTCATAGCATCTTGCCCCAAGACATTAAAATATTTACCTTTGCCATATGTTCTGCAGTAAAGTCTTGGAGAGTCTCAGGCCTTGTGATTTGATATTTGAGTAAGACAACTTGGCGGTCCATTTTGAATCCTCGACACGGTCACTAACGAGCTTTGAACTGGACAAACATCATCGCTCTGACCACCGACTTGCGGTAAAAGGAATGTGAGGAAGATGGCTTTTAAGAGGACTTGGAAAGAAAGCTTCATATGGCCATCAGGGTAGATAGGAAGCATCTTTCTGACCACCGACTTACGCGGAATTGGGATTTAAGTGAGATGATTTTTACAAGAGTCCGGAAAGAGATAAATCAATAGGATCGTACATTAATAAATGCATGCAAATATCATCGTTCTGACCACCGACTTACTGTAGGTTGGTGGTCAGGGAGATGTTTTCAAAGACCTTTTCTTGACAGTGAATCCGATATGGTCTTATATTCCTCAAGCGTTCTCTGCTCTGCATAAAACTACCCGTAAGTTGGTGGTGAGGAAGATGCTTTTTAAAATTTATTTGGAGATCAAAGTGTTACCCAAAAAGCTTTTAATACATCAAAAAGGCATGGCTAACCATATTTTTATATCGAGCAAAAGATGCTTGTGCAATTTATTTTCTTCAAAATGGACATATGGAAGATACTGCTAAAAATCTGATGGTCTTCCGTAGTCTTGCAAGACGGTCTGTATCCGCCCCTGCCTCTCAATACAACCCTTTTTGTATCAACTTTTTTCCTTTCTATCTGCAAGAAGAAGACTGGAAAACTGCAGAATCAGATTGCCAACAAGTATTTGAGCAAGGGATAAAGAAATTTCAAACAGGTACTATCTTGCTACTTTTCAAAGTGACGTCCGCCCTTTGTTAATAACTCACAATACAACTCTATTGAACTTACCAGTTTTTTTTTGCATTTTCATGCCTGTATTATTAGTTTAGCACATGTCTAACAATTTAATTTTGCATTTTATCATAACTTCCTTTCAGGTACTTTTTACGAATCTTACTTGCAAACGTTTTTGGAGATGATAAACCAGGATGGCGCATCAGCCGAAGACATTACGAGGGTTAGGATTTTCTACAGTTGGTTGTCATGGTTCTGTGTAATCTGTTAGAAATCAGTTGAGAAACTTCTAAGAATAGTCGGATTTATCAGCGGTAGAAAGTCTATGGTATCTTTGCCGAAAATCAAGAATCATGGAGCAACTAATTTTTGTAGATAGAGAACTCAAGTTCATATGACTACTAGTACTCTCCTACTTATCAGTTAGCTTACCTTTGTATCTGTTTATTTACTTACCTATTTACTTTGATATAAACTTACCTGTTTGCTTCCCTATTTACTCACTTATTCTCTTACCTATTAACCTCCCTATTGATATATTTCACATACACATTGAGTTATTTATTAATTTACTTATTTACTTGCCTAGTTCTTTATCTATTTCTTTAATTACTGACTTAATCTATTGTTGATCTACTACCGACTTTATCTATTACTGACGCAATCCAAATTATTAGCTCAGTCAACTACTTGCTGAAGGACTTCCTTACTTAACATTTTTACTTTCTTACGATTCCCATTCAATGGTGTTCTGGCTTTTAAGTATCTTAAAGCTCATTCATTTTTCCTTTCAGCGGTTGAGACTTGTTCTTGGTATTCTAAGTAGTGCAGAAGAAGTTGAATTGGTCACAGAACAAATGTTCCTTGCATGGGTAAAGATACTTAAATTCATTGCACATATTTTGACATCGGTTGCTATTTCAGGTGGATGATTTCTTGGTAGAGAATATGCTGTTTGCTATATAAACAATTCTTATTCCTTGTTTTTTGAGTTCCTTCACTTATCTGTTATTCTTTCTTGGTTATTCAGGTGATTTCCAATTGATATATATTATCTCAATTACTTCTTTTTCATGGATGCAATCTGCAACTTTATTTGATCTTAGTTGATGCTTCTACATGTGACAAGATGTTATCTTGCTAAATAAAATCTACCCACTGTTATGTTCCACTTGCTTTTTATCCTTTTCGCGGAGTTTATGTACATGTGCCTTATGAACACTGGAAGACGTGCATTGATTGGAGCTTTAATATGTTGAATACCAGTCGCAAAAATTCTTTAAGAATGAAATCGGATACATGAAAGGATGCAATCCTTCTTACATCTTATTGCTTCTGCTGATTTGAGAAGCATTCTTGATTCAGAGATGACTTCAAGTCAAAAACTTCTTGATTTGAGTGTCTCATTTGCAGAGTGAACTGTTGCTGAACCTTGAAGATCATGAAGGTGTCATAGAGATTCTATCTAAAGCAGTTGCTATAGTTCCTTCACCACTCCTTTGTGAGAGATATCTTACCATTATGGCGCAAGTTTCAGGTAAGATAATCGTTCAAAGCTTGGGCATAATCACAATTAGTTTCATTCTCAGTCAGTTCAGAAATCGTGGTTTACCAAGAATTTCTAAAATGTTTGTTGAAAGGAAAATTGCACCAGCACCAGCTCAGTTAACTTCAATGAAGAAAATGCCAGGGGTTAATTACAATTCTCAAATTGCAGCACCAATCTAGGTGTGACTTGCTTCTTGACCGTAGACGGGGGTAAACCAGGCTAGCTAAGTCAAGTTAAGAAAGATGTAGCCATACCTTGGCAAGTAGGCATGCTGTAATGCAGTTAAGGTTTGCAGTTTTTTAAGTAAGACGAGCAAGATTTCATATCAAAGAAAATTCAGCTCAGTTTTCTTTGGCAGCTTTTTCATCATTTACTGCTCCAACCAATTTGTGTGCCGTTGTCTTGTCGCTTTTTCAAAGTTATAGCTGTCCCACAAATGTGGGATTGCTAGTTTCTTATAGAGCTATGTCTTTATTCAAACTCTATTTGTATCTGCTGATCTTGTACGTCTATGTTGATTGTCATTAACTTTTTGCCTGATTTTTTATTAAGTTTTATTTTCATAACTCAATAACGATAGCTTACTGCGCTTTTCTGTGTATTCAATGTTAAATTATTTTATTGCAGATGACTGGGAAAGCCTTAACTCTCAATTTGAAAATTGCATAAAAAATGTTGATCCTAAGGTAAAAACTCACTTCTCTTGCTTCTATTGGCATGCGTTTCTGCATTCCAAAGACTTACCATTGGGTTTGTAGGTGTTGCTTTAAAGTAACCCTTTTTTGAGAAACGTGGGAGGAGAGGGGGGCAAGTGCGCTGAATTTTTTTATTATGTTAGAAGTAACCGACTATTTGTAGAGTACGAGTTTTCTTTGTAAGAAAAATTAGTAAGAATATTGAAACTCTTGCAAAAAGGTGGTTTTCTTTTAAAAAGAACGAGTATGTAGTCTTTGGTCAATGAATTTTGCCGAAAATGTGCTTACTGGATGTTATCTAGAATATACTACTCCCTTGTGCCTCCCCGAATAACCGTTACTATTACTTTATCAAGAACAAGAAAACCCCGTTCTCTCATGTATGGGCATTACTGTTTCTGAGGTAGTTGGCTGTTCCATACGTGCTTTTGGTTAGGCTGCGCTGGACAGATCTAACTTATGAATATTCGATGTATTTTCTCTAATATCGCAGATTCTTCTTTTTACCCACTATAGAAAAATCATATTTCTTTATTTGAAGACAATTTCTAATAAAAAGTCTCTTACTTGTCAATTGGCATTTACTACCTTTTTCACATTTTTTCACATTTGCACTTGATGAATAATTTGTTGTTGCTATGAATTGTTTCTAGGATTCCACTTCCCTTTGGGACTTATGGATGAGTACAGCAATTGAGAAAAATTCCGGGGATGCTATTAATATTTTTGAGGTTTTTACTTATTTCGTTCTGTTGTGTTAGGTAATTGAATTGAATTGAATTGCACAGTAGAGCTTCAGCTTTATTCCATGCCATTTGTTTGAAAAGTTAAAATGTCCCTTTTTCGTCCAGAAATTCCATTCGTGAGCAAAGAAAATTTCGCATTAAAATGTGCCCATCAACTATCAGAGCTGTAACTTTCTTTCTCTTTACTAGAAATCGCTTTCATCAACCAAAGATGTTGCTGAAATGGGTCGAAGTAAATATTTACAATGGACATATGATTCAAAGGGGATAAGGGAATACAGAAAATTGTATAAAAGGTAGGAGATTTTTGTTTTTTTGATAAGTCTCCCCGGATGGCTTATTGTTTTTAAAAATAGGCCTCAAATGATTCAATTTGGAATGTGTGTATTGGAAAAAGAATACATTTCAACTAAAGAGTTACATTATTCACTTCCTTCCACTCAGATTAAAGCAAGTTTTTCCTGCAACAGAAGACCTAGTTCAATTAGCAATTGACTACGAAAATGAACAGGTTTGTTTCATTGATCATTGATTCGATGCCTTGGTGTAACTTTTCGATTTAAAATCTTGTTCAGATTATTCTTACAGTCCATCTCCTTTTCTCTAAGTAAATTTTAGCAGTGTTCTACTTTAAGAAAGCCGAGTTTTTTATAAGACAGACTTAATAGCGAACGTGGAAAACCTGGAAAATAAGCCAGTTTTTAAGGGAAAGTCAAAGAAACCTGGAATATTCACAAAATGTTCTTTAGCATTTATCAGCATAGCGCTCAAATCTTAATTGGTTAATACATTTGCTCACAACCAAATTCTCCTTACCGTCTCAGCCAATAGATGGCTGCAAATTCGTCAGCAAACGGCTTTCGAAGCTAAATTTAGGCCAATTTCACATGTTTTGGAGCGTTTTTACCACCTTTACTAAAACAGCTGTGCACGTTCGAGTTTATTTACTATGGTCGAAATTATACTTGAATCATTAAGCTCGTACATTCGGCTCTACCTGTTCATAGCATCAGAGTTGGATCTCGTGGTTTTGACACTTAATGATACAAAACAAAATTAGATGCCGAAAAGTAAGCCTACCTAATGCAAGCACGAGCTTTTATCCCAAATAAATACTATCTATTGATCTATAAACACAATCTACTTAGTTCTGCAGATACCTCTAACTTCTTGAAGGAACACTAATGCCTCCTACCTTTTATTTTCATGTTTCTTCCTGAAGCAGCTACCCATACAATAATAGCGTCCATACATCACTTTATAGACTATCATTTAGCTGTAAATTCCTCTCCAAGCTAAGCTCAATTTGACCATCATGTTCAAGTGGTTTGTCCGACTCTTTTAATCAGAAGAAAACAGTGTTTCGTCCTCTGTGACCACATTTCTCTTAGCTTCAATAATCACTATTGCAACCACACAGCATTATGGCAGTCACGTAGACGCAAGATAGTAAACGGACTGGACCCTGGTTACGACTAGAATTTTAGCGGGAATATGTATAGTGATAGTAATACTTGTGCCATAAGAAACCTGGCATATTCTATATATGTTGTGTTTCTAGTTGAATTTTAGTATTTCGTCTGGCTTTAATTTCTCAGTATTTCAGTAGCAAAGCTTTCCATCCCAATGCTTTATACTCACTATACTCATATCCATTTTGATATGCTAAGAATAACTGTGTCTCTTAACAAACTCATCCCAACACTAACATTTTCTCATCAAATTTTGACGCATTACGAGAATGACCTTAGCGAGAAGTGAGGATGGAACAAGTCCCCCAATCCACACCCTGGCGCAGCTGTTGTCAGATGTCAACTGTATTGACTTTTGCTGCATTTCTTCACTACATGTATGGTAAAATTTACAAACGATTTTTCTCCAGCCCTTTGGTGTATGAACAAGCTAATTCTCAGCATAACTTGACATACTGATCCTTATAAATGTAAAAATGGATAAAAATTTATCTTTTTGGTAGTGCAATATTGGAAACATCTTATGCAACCAGACAGGGGCGTGGCCAGGACTATAAAAGGGAGAGGGCACGAATGAACCATACCCCCTGTGACCACGCCGCTGCAACCAGGTATTCCGTTTTTCACCTGTCCATACTGACATGAATTGGAGCCTTACGTTTTGCATCTGAATGAGACTAATAACATTAATCATAGCATTAACAAGGGTGTTGAATTTTTAGAACCATGCCTTTTCCATCTAATGAATTGATATAAAGAGGGCACTCCAAATTTAAGAGACACAGTTATTCTTAGCATATCAAAATGGATATGAGTATAGTGAGTATAAAGCATTGGGATGGAAAGCTTTGCTACTGA